>JABSMS010015417.1:0-23327 GCA_018902275.1 Aleiodes sp. PSUC_FEM 10030003
TTATTCGAATAGGGCGTAAGTGCCATTTTTTAAAAATGTACAAAGATTGAATCTCCATTTTTTTTTTCATAAAAATAATAACTTACGCTCTTTTATTATTCAGCAAGAAAAAAATGGCACTTATGCCCTTTTGATTCCACGGCGACAATACAAGGAGTAACGATTCTCGAAAATTGACTTCGAAAATTTATTCTTCTCACTTTACGAAGGTTAGACTGAACATATTAACTGAAAATTCTTCGAATTGTCGTTTTATTATTTAAACAGTATACATTAGTAGTTACTTATTATATCGACATCCGGCTTCCCATAACTGTTGAACATTCGATCTTATTTCATTGTTGTCCTATTGAGTTGCCACGCACAAGTGATAATTAATCAATAAGGCATCGGCGAAATAATGTTGAGACTTCTATTGCCGTTTGGAGTATTATGAATGGAAAAAATTGTGCGTACTAGCACACGACACGACGATAGAGTGCCGTGAGCAAAAGTTCACGCTCTCTATTTAAAACCAGAGATAACCGACGAGTTATCAGTTCAAAAGTGGTATACTTAAATTCTTTGGCGCGTGTGTTTCTGTGAAATGAAAATAAAAAAATTAACTTAAAAACCAAATTCCAGTGCGAAACCACTTAGCTTCGAGATACTGATTGTATCATTAGTAGGCGATAAAATCAACGACTTTATTTTCCCAACTATTGCGGTACTTGATGAGTAGTAAGCACTACCATGCCTAGAAATGAAGATGAAAGACCACTGATTTGCCGGCGGTATAGCTCTGTTAATGTTATTTGGTAAGAAAAGACTAAATCTCTTTCATTTATGTCTCTTATCTTTCGTATGAGTTTGCCACAAATCTAGCCTCTTCGCAATTATAAAATATTTCGTTTTCGGAAAGAATGATGTAAAAAAGTAGAAAAATGGAGAATTCAGTTTTAAGTGAAAAAAATTTATCACAATGGAAAATTTTAATGCGTTCGAAAGTTTGTGATTATACTTCGAAAATCAGGGATTTTTAATTTAATGTTTTCCAAATTGGATTTTATTGAATGTGTATCGTTGTTTTCGCGTTATTACAATCGTAGAGATTTTGAGTCCGTTGAATGTTTTAGCCTATTCCCATATTAAACATTATCTTTAATTCTTTCAGCAATTATTATTAGTTACTACAAGTTTCAGACCGCCTGGAATTTTATCGCGGATGTTCAATTGATAATAAAAAATTCACTTCTTGCCTTTCGGTTAATTAATTATCAAGAGGTTCATTCACGACGGCTGAGTAATTCAAACGTTGAATAGAGGCCTGTCTTTACCACGACTTTTATTTATCTTTTCCTCGTATATATATATTGAATATATTCACTATTGTTCGTCACAGTGATTACAAATGTGATGACGGCTTATTTTAAAAGTGATTATTACTTTTGTTATGAAAAATTCAATGTTCCTAGAATCACTAGAATACTACCGCATAAGAAAATAATGAGGAAGAACAGGTTTCCCTCTGGAATATATAAATTTCTTTTCATTGTTCTCTCATATCAATTAATTACGCGAAGTTCTCACCGTTCGAGAATTCTCCATGTATTCTTGCTGAAATTGGAACTGGAAATGGCTTTAAATAATTGAGATACAATGAAACTATTCATTTCGAATGTCGGAGTTGTAAAAGAGCAACAGGTTCTGTTCAAACTTTCGCCTCAGGCTTTTGACAATTTTCGTGTAAGCTCAAGATAAAAAGTTGAATTATTATCAATAACAGGCTCAAATCTTTCAAGTACGAACTCACCAAAATTTCCAAAAATTATCGTTTAGTAGCATTAGCGATTTATATCAAATAAAAAAAAAATTAGAGATTTATCAGGGTTAAAACTGTAAACGAAAAATGTTGCAGGGACGGGGAAGATGATGCCAATTTCGGTCAGAATATTCTCCAAAACCTCAGACCTGCACAGACGCATGGAGAGTCTTCCCAATCGAGACTTGAGATGAAAATCGAAGGTATGAGCTGTCAGAGCTGCGTCAACAATATTGAGAAAACGATTGGAACTCGACAAGGTGTGAACCACATAAAAGTCGTTCTCGATGAAAAGACTGGCTATATAGATTACGATCCAAGAAAAACGACTCCAAATGAACTAGTTTCGGCGGTCACTGACATGGGTTTCGATGCTTTGTTAAACAAAGTAGAAACAAATCCTCAAAAATTATGCCCGAATCTAGAATCAAAAACGAGCACATGTAGCATTCACATTGATGGTATGACATGCCAATCTTGCGTGAAAAGTATTACGGAAATGATTTCAAATAAGCCAGGGATTGAAAATATCAACATATCTCTCAATGACAAAGAAGCGAAAATCTGTTACGATAGTGATGCAGTAGTACCGCATCAGATAGCATCATATATAGAGGAAATGGGCTTCGAGGCTTTCGTAAAGGAAATAAATGGTATTCTAGAGATTTCGAGGGTTCCCATGAAATGCAAGAATTCCATGGAGCAAGCCATCGTAGTTGACGAGCAGAACCCCAGTATAGAGAAATCAAAAGAAGAGCTTTCCAAATGTTTTCTTCAAATAAAAGGTATGACTTGTGCTTCCTGTGTAGCTGCAATTGAAAAACACTGCAAAAAATTGTACGGCGTCGATAACATCCTTGTGGCACTCATGGCAGCAAAAGCTGAAGTCAAGTATTATCCGAAGAACATCCGGCCCGTAGATATTGCATCGAGTATCACAGATCTCGGTTTCCCTACAACAGTAATTGACGAACCAGGCACGGGTCAGGTAGAAACGGAACTCCAAATTTCAGGAATGACATGTGCATCTTGTGTTAATAAGATTGAATCAACGGTATTAAAAGTCCCTGGTGTCAAATCAGCGGTTATCGCGTTAGCAACGCAACGTGGTAAATTCCGTTATGATGCGGCTGAAACAGGTATTCGTGATATAATTGAACAAATCAATAAAATTGGCTTCACAGCTACTGTATTTAATAGCAAAGAAAAAGATAATAGAGACTATCTTAATCAAAAGGAAGAAATTCAGAAATGGAAAAGCGCATTCTTGATATCTCTGATATTTGGATTGCCAAGTATGATTGTAATGACGTACTTTATGTTAATAATGTCGATTGGAGCGAAAAGTCATGAAGACATGTGTTGTGTTGTGCCAGGTTTATCCTGGGAGAATTTACTGCTATTTATTTTTTCTACACCCGTTCAATTTTTTGGTGGTTGGCATTTCTATGTTCAGGCATATCGTGCCATAAAACATGGAACAACTAATATGGATGTTTTAATTTCCATGACAACAACAATATCGTATGTTTATTCCCTCTGTGTGCTAATTGCTGCAATGATCATGGAGGAACATACAAGTCCTCAAACCTTCTTCGATACACCACCAATGTTATTAGTTTTCATTAGCCTTGGTCGATGGCTGGAACACGTCGCGAAAGGAAAAACATCTGAAGCATTATCCAAATTACTTTCTCTAAATGCCACGGATGCAGTGCTTGTTACACTAGGGCCGAACAAAGAAATTCTATCAGAACGCTTGATAAGTGTTGAGCTAGTACAACGTGACGATATTCTCAAAGTCGTTCAAGGTGCAAAGGTACCAGTAGATGGCAGAGTTCTTTCAGGACAATCAGCTTGCGACGAGAGTCTTATTACTGGTGAAAGTATGCCAGTACCGAAAAAACCAGGGTCTGTCGTTATTGGTGGTTCAATAAATCAAAATGGACCACTTTTGGTAACCGCCACGCACACAGGAGAACATACAACATTAGCACAAATCGTTAGACTAGTTGAGGAAGCACAAACGAGCAAAGCACCGATTCAACAACTGGCTGATAAAGTTGCTGGTTACTTTATTCCTTTCGTTATTGCAGTCTCTGCCGTGACGTTGATAATATGGACCATAGTTGGATACAGTAATATCCAAAAATTACCCGGAATTAAAAATGAAACTCAGAGAAATAAAGAAGAAATTATCTTCCAGTATGCATTCAGATGCGCACTTTCTGTACTTGCTATTGCCTGTCCCTGTGCTCTGGGTTTAGCAACACCAACAGCTGTCATGGTTGGTACTGGTGTTGGAGCGCTGAATGGTATTTTAATAAAAGGTGCTGAATCACTTGAGAATGCACACAAAGTTAAGTGCATTGTTTTTGATAAAACCGGGACTCTTACCCATGGTACACCAGTTGTTACTAGAATTGGTATGTATGTTAATGATAAAATTTGTTCAATTGGTAAATTATTAGCGATTGTTGGTACAGCTGAAGTGAACAGTGAACACCCAATTGCCTCAGCGATTGTAAGATTTGTTAAAGAAACTATTGAGAGTGATGTGAACGCAAAGTGTAGCAATTTTCAGGCAGTTGCAGGATGTGGCCTCAAGTGTCGCGTTACACATTTGGATACTGTACTCTCGATTGTCAATAAATCTCAAATGATATTGAATTATGAGAATCAGGCACGCGATGTAAACGCATCAGCAACATTTATTCTTAATAATGTTCCGGTTGATGTTATTCCACTTAGTAATAAAAATATTGATAGAGAGGAATTACAGTATCAATTATTGTTAGATCCAGAGATGTCGGGGGATCAGATTAATCGTGATATTTATGAAGTTTGTATTGGCAATCGTGAATGGATGAGAAGAAATGCTGTGGATATTCCTCAGTTAGTTGATGCAAAGATGGTTGAACAAGAAGATTTGGGTAATACAGCCATTCTAGTTGCCATTAATAGCATTTTGATAGCTAATATCAATGTTGCTGATACTGTTAAACCTGAAGCTCATTTGGCAGTGTATACTTTGAAGAATATGGGCTTAGAAGTGATTTTGTTGACTGGTGATAATAGAAAAACTGCTTCCTCTGTAGCTAAACAAGTCGGTATTAGCAAGATCTTCGCTGAAGTTCTACCTTCCCATAAAGTCGCAAAAATTCGGAGACTACAAGAGCAAGGTCAGCGAGTTGCGATGGTTGGTGATGGAGTTAATGATAGTCCAGCTCTAGCACAAGCTGATGTAGGAATTGCTATTGCATCTGGCACTGATGTTGCTGTTGAAGCTGCTGATGTTGTCCTTATGAAGAATGATCTGCTGGATGTCGTTGGCTGCCTGCATCTCTCCAGAAAAACCGTTTTGAGGATTAGACTCAATTTCCTATTTGCTAGTATTTATAATTTGCTTGGCATTCCAATAGCCGCTGGACTTTTCAGTCCGTTTGGATTCTTCCTAGAGCCGTGGATGTCTTCTGCTGCAATGGCAATGAGTTCTGTCTCAGTTGTTGCAAGTTCCTTGATGCTGAAACTGTAAGTACAGCCATTCAAACGTAAATTAATGTACAGTTTATGGAATTTATATATGAAGTTAATTGAAAATCAATGTCTTCAGATATCGAAAGCCAACGAGAGTAAGTCTCGAAACTCCAGAATATCTCGCAGCATTGCAAGTCGAGTTGTCAAAGACTGATCGCCATACAGTAACATTATGCAGTCCTGAAGGAGATGACTCCATTATCGTTCCAACACGTACTGGATCCACTGTATCAAGGTTTGATGAAAATTATTTTCTCTGAGAAACTTTTTCCAATCGAACAGGGTAGATTTCATGTAGTGCTAACCTATTAATGCCTGCCACAAAAAAATGTAAATAATGCATTTCATAAATCTGAATAATTTTCCTACTTGCCTATTCCACTTTTCGCATGTAAAACAATTATTAATCCTATTTAATTTATCATGTATAGGCCTTCCTCGCTCTCTTAAAGCATGTGTATATAATTGCTCTTTTCTTTACATAATTTATCAATAGGCCACATAATTTTGAAGAAAGGGGAAATTGGCCGAATCTGAATGCATGAATCGTAAGTTTTTCTATTATTGAATCATTAAGCTTAAACGAACGATAGAAGAATATTCATATATCATTTTATGTACGCTTTGAGTTCATATTTTATCATCAATTTTTCTTCTCTCTATCCTATCTATGCTCAATTAAAACAAAAATCCTAAAAATTACTATTAATTGACTCTCTACTTGGAATAATGTTGATTGAAAACTTGAATTTACAAAAAAAAAATTATTTGTTGGTTTCTTTTTGTTAAGGTTATTTGGAAGAACAAGAGAAGAAGTTGAGGGATTACTACTTGGTGAAGATACAGTTGGTTTCATTAGTGATGATTTTTCTAAACATAAAAATGAAAACAGTGGGAATATCATTCTCTGATACACAAGTCCTGACTGATTCAAATTGCCAGAAAATATTTCATTGCTATTTGCCAAAATTGATAATTTTAAATAACGTTTTTTGTACTTAAAGTATGTCTTCAGAATTTGATGAAATTATGTTCATGCAATGTTGATCAATACTCTGCAGGAAGTACAGAGTAGAAATTGTTCCTTAACTTTTATACCAATGGATCATCCTCGAGATTAATATTTTTTGTACATTCAAGGAGGTTCCGCAGGTCGTATATAAAAATGAGAAAATGTATTAAACTTCTGAAACTTTCTGAACGAGTTCATCACGTAATAGAAAAAAACTATCATCAAACTTAGATCAGAGTTTCAAGAATTTCATACACTTCCTTGTTGTTGCGTATAAACTGAGAAACTCCGTAAAGAATTATTTGATATTCCTACCATAATATTGTAAATCATTTAAATATATTGGAGAAATATATGAATTTATGTTGAGCGTTGAATGTAATAAAGACTGGAAACTCATACATATTGATCTCTTCATTAATCATTTCAAAATAATGTCCTCGCCGTAGAATCAAAGGGGCGTACCATTTTCACGTTTTGATTAACGAAAGTGTGTAACTTATTAGTCTTCCGAAAAAATGAATTTATGTACGTGTTCGAAAAATGGTACTTACGCCCCTTTGAATAATCAGATGCAATCAAAAAATAATCAGATGCATGTTATCAATAAGAAATTTAATCCATTATCCAAAAATATTCAATTACAAAAGCATACATCTTCGCGATTCTTAAAGTTAAAATGAAATTGCAAAAAATCATTTGATACTAACGCTAACAATGTTTTTATAATAATCAACTGAAATAAATTGATGTAGGGATGAATCAACAGTATTTTGTTCCCAAAATTGATCAGTGATAGCAACTCAGGCATTCGATGTGTTCGTCACCTTCATAACTGCAACATAAAATAAAATGGCATTTTTTTTCTATCTTTGAGAAAAATGTTTATCAGAATTTTAAAAAATGGAAAAGTTACATGGTGAAAGAGCATTTTGAACAGAATTGTTCGGAGCATTTGGTACACTCATTCAAACAAAATGCACAGAAGAATTCAATGCAGTGGAAGCAACGATTCAGTTGGAAGACTCTTAATTCTCCACAATTACTGCATGTTTGTTTTTCTTGGATCTGAAATATGAAAATTAAAATGAGAAATTGTAAATGGTGCCACTTCACGTATGAAGATTTCTATGAGAAATTTTCATATGTGTTTGAACTGAAAATCTAGCAAATGAGAGCAAAAGTGTATAGATTTTGAATGAAACGAAGGAACTATATACCAATATGATTTTGTTGCTGTGTTCAAGCTCGAGTTTATCATTCATAATCATTTGTTTCAAACGAGGAGGCTCAAAGTGGTATCCAGGCCCTTTAACACGACTTTGATGATCATCAGGATTTTTTCCAGCTAATTTTAGTGGTCCATTTCTCAACAACTGCAAAGTACGTTCTAAAACAAAACACCATTATGAAACAAACAAAACTTATATTGTTTTGATAGACATAACCTTCTCACCATATATCTTTTTCATTTCCTCATTCCTCTCGGCATTATCAGCTGCCTCTTTCAGACCAACGTGCATTTTCATTTGCGGTGTTAGATCTCCTTCAAATGGGCAAATACGTTTTGAAGACATTTTGTCATACACAAAAAGTTTCTTCAGAATTCAAAAGCAGGATCGAAAATATTTTTTGAAAGTGCAGAAGCATCCAAAGGACGCCAAATACGAAATGACGTTTGAACACCGGTGTCATGTGTTCAGCTATCAGCCAATTGAAGAAGAATCCATGTGAGGCATCAGAGATTTCTCATTCACGACTTTATACTTCGCAGATGAAATAATTATTTTGCATTCACTTTGCCTATTTTTTTTGTCTCTTGAGATGACCTTGAATGACGTCACAATTTGACGAGTTTTCAAGGCCCAATCATGTGACCTAGTGATCATTTTTCTGAGTTGCGCTCTTCCCTGACGCGGCCAGTTTGGAAACTCAATATCTGTTTCGCGGTCGATAACGACGGGAGCAGCGAAAGACGGTAACAAAACAGTACCGAGGGAGTGTTCTCTTATATTGCGGAATTGGGAGTGTTGGCCATGAAATAAAATATTTGAATATGTTATTTAATTCATTATCCAATTTTTATCACATTCATGAGAATTACAATAGTTTTATCAGTAAAAATACAATATTCAGTAGTTATGAATTATGTGAATATTATGTTCACTTCTCTTTCTCTCGCTCTTATACATACTTTTCTCAATACTCTGTTGGTAACGTAGAACTCAGGAAATAGTATGAAATTTCATTGTTTTCGTCTCTGAAAATTTCTCTAGCTTAAAAAAAATTGGAATGTGAAAATTTCGATGTACCTTTGAAATATTAACCCTCGTGGTTTATATGGAAATAAATAGTTGACTTTCCCACTGAATATGTTGTCTTATCATCCCTTTCAATTTCGCTCTCGTTTACTCAGTGCAATAATGTCATGGTTGAACCTTCCCTATTGAAGTAAAATTATAATCCACTCGGACACGATTATTCATTCTTCAATAAAATTAATAATAATTTTTAAAAACGCTCAAAAAAAATCCTGGTGGTTTCCCATGATCAAATTCGTTTTTTGCAGCATGTCTGAGAGGTGAAGTAATTCTTGACACGGTGGTTCAACAAATGTGAACAAGCCTCTCATTGTTTCTGACAAATCATTAATTAATTTTGCCAGCATAAAAATATTTCCTTTCATTGCCTCTCGCATATATTGATCTCCATTCGTCATAATTTCGATGTATGATTTGAAAACGTGAATAGGCACTGATGAGTCCTTGAAATGAGAAGGAGAATTATTGTCAGTCTAAATGATAAGATAGAAGATTCAAGGTAATATTTTTTGATTATTACAAGACACGAAGGCGAATCAGAGAATGACCAATTTTCAACACAGGCTTTGCACTTGCATGGGTATACGTCAGGAAATTGTATTTTTCGGGACTCCTTATCGCCCTTTTCGTATGTGTTGCCTCGACAAATGAAAATCTGAAAATATTATTTGAATTTTAATTAGAAATTCTGCGATTCGATGAAGCGAAACAGCGAGATGAGTCAGTTTTACTTTTTTCATCTCGAATATCTCAGAATCTATGATAAAGGAATTTTGGAATTTTGAAAAAAAAATTTCACACATGTATTTTTACTAAAATTTTCTCAGCTTTCTAATGGAATCATCAGAAAATTTCTATCTCGAACCGTTCAATTCGAGTGTCCATTTTACCCCACCTCCCATTAATAACGAAAAACTCACTTCTTCACCCTCCTTGATTGGGTACACAGCATAGATAGCAACATTCTTTCCAAAACAAGTACGAGCTACGTTGGGAACACAGCTGTGAGCAAAACGTCCATGGAGTGGCACAAATGCTATTGATCTCGTCAATTGGAAGGAGGAATCAGGTGTGTCGAATTCCTGAGGGCAACTCATTAAATCATGAATTAGAAACAATAAACAATTACGAAAATGTTAACAAAAAATCAGGAAAGGTATGAAATTTTTCGTGAATATTTTCGCAACGAGTAGGTTTAGGGGATTTTGTCAAGAGACGTATTTTCAAGAAATTTAATCGGCTATTAAAAAAAGTCTCTTGATTAAATTCCCTAAACTTCATCATCTCAATATTCGAAAAATGAATAGCTCATTATGAAAGTATCCTCCGAAATTTCATTGTAAAAAATTACATTTTCCACAAGCACTCGAGTGACTAAATTTAGTCTTGTGAAGATTCTGCCGACGAACGGAACCCATTTGTGCTCATAGAAATCATTCGAACTCAACTCTTCACCAAACAATCCGCTATTCTTGTATATTAAAAATGATAAAAGAACCGCTCTGTATGAACCTTCCAGGATATCATTACGAGTCAAACGTTTCGCGTACGATGGAAGAGTATAAAGACTCACAAATTTACTTCCATCGAACTTATCACCATTCCTCTTCTCGCCACCTGAAAAGAAAAAATGATTAACCACAATGAAACCTCCGGAAAACTTCTCCAGCCTCAATTATTAACTCAAAAAACAATCACCTTTACTCCCGTCAATCTCCTCCACCATCTTCATCAAACCTTCAATGCCCCCAGCTTCCTTAACAGCTTTGAAAAACGCCCTCAGCAACACCGGATCAAACATATTGTAATCCACCTCAGGAACAATCATTTTAAAATGCGGTATTTTTTCCGGAATCGTGTAAGGCCTCGTCCAAAACTGCGTGATGAAATGAACCGGTGGTATTTGACACTCGAAGGAGTGATATTCACTCCAGGCATCATCGCGACACTTCTCACAGCAGTAGATCATGTGAACACAACCATTGCAAGGAACCCCCGACCAAGTTTGCGTGAAACAATGTCCGCAATTCGTGTAGCGACGTCCCTCAAAGACACAAGCCGCATAAGGCTCCTGGATGGAAATGATCTCCCCAGCTTTGATGTTCTTGGTAGCAACGATATGCGAACCGTTATCGTTTATTGACTTGAACGCCAACGAGCTCGAAGCTCCGATGATTTCCCGATTCTTCTCGAAGACATCCGTGGAGAATCGCTCGGGAGTCCACTTCTCCCGCTGTTTTGGTAGCTTCTTCATCTTCTTCGGATCATTCAGAATGTCAGTTACCATTTTCCGCGAGGAACCTTTCTCGTCCATGCTCTTCACCCATTTCCGCGCGTTCTCGAGAGCTTTTTCAATCTCATCCTGATTAACGCGTGGGTTCAAAGCCATCAGACACATCGCCTTCCGCACGAAGATCTTTGCCTTCAGACGATCTGGGTATTGCAATTTCAATGCGCGGTTAATGTCGAGAAGTGCGTCGTCATACAAATGCGCATTCATTAGAACCGCGGACCGATTTCCATAGGCGATAGACATCTCCGTTGATTCAATCGGAGCGTAAGCGAGACTCTTCGTGAATGTCTGAATCGCCAGGCTCATTGAATACTGCTCGGTTTTATCCAGGTAGTGCTTATTACCGAGCTCTCTTAGCTCCTTGGATTTTCCGGCTTCCTTTGATGGTGCTGATCGCAGCTTTGATGACCAGTATTCCAAACCGCGGTTCTTACGCATAATTTCGAGGACAATTTTGAAACGCTCTTCGTCTGATTTCGATGAGAATTGTCGGGGATTTATGCTCTCTATCACAGTTCGGAGATTCCTCAATTCTATGCATGATACTGGCATTGTCGCTGTTTTGAGAGATTATTCAGAATTTAGTGAAGAGAATTAAATTAGTTTAATGTTTTTTGGATATTCGATCTGGTAATTGATTTAATTATTTATGGTGGCCTTTTTCTGCAGAGACCTAAAAGGCCAACATTAATAATTAAATGGAATTAGTTTAGTAGTGGAGGCAGAAGGAGCGGACCTCTTCTATTCTTTCAGCAGTTTATTTGAATTATCTCGGAAATCAGAGAAAATCGAAAATTCTGTGTGACGATCTTGTGAAGGGTAATTACAGTAACAATGAATTTTAGGTTTCACTGATATTTTTAAAGAAATTATTACAAAGATAGCTTAACTCAACTCTTTCCAACTCTTCGCCACTAATATGTTTGAAAATTTAAAAATATCTCAGGAAGAATCGGATTTGGGTGAATGAATAAAGAGATTCTAAATATTTTTCACATAACTGAAATTTGTGAGGTTAAAACAAAAATTGATATACATTATTTATATCATTGTTTTTGATCATGATAATCGAAAACTAAATTATTGCAACTTTTCATTATTTGAGGTAATTTGTTTACTTCGCAAAGAGAGGTTGGTTCCGGAACGTTGGCAAATAAAATTAATCTCTTTTTCAAATTAATTGATTTTACCTAACAACTTTCTTTGCAGTTTTTGAAATTTTCCAGAAATAAGATCTCTTGTAAATTTCCTGTCTTATCACAAAAATTTTCACGAAAGAATATAGAACAAAATTTTTACAATCGGACTAGCGAAAGAGTAATCTTCGGGAACATTCGGCTTTCATACTATAAACATGAGTATTCCATCTTCGGGCGACTTTGAAGGATTACAGTTTGGCCAGTTCGACAATACAACGTTGTTGGATTAAATAACCGGGAAATTATTATTATTATTATTTCAACATGGAGTAAGAATTACCGTGCAATAACAGTTGGTGAATTGACCCAGCAAATGTTTGATTCGAAGAACATGATGACGGATTGCAATCCAAATCATGGAAAGTATTTAACTGTTGCTGCTATTTTCCGCCAAGTAAATTGAAGTGAAGCGCCATCTGACCGATAGTCCGCGACGGAATAGCCATTATGGTAGAATCATTTTTTTTGGTAAGTTCCCTACATTGCCATCCTCGATTCTGGCGCTCTTGGGCTCAACCCAACGAATGACTTCAAGTGCATCGGAAGAAACCACCTGAAGTCAGCTGATTATTGTAATCAATGGCGAATTGTAGTTGTAGAGTGCATCGGTCAAAACTACGAAAAAAGAAGGAAAAAATAAAAATGACAGTGTCGACAGTGCGATGTGCGCAGATGACAGGAATTTGACATGAGTCTAGACGCAATTAATAAACAAACTAATAATTAATAAATAATAATAATATAGCAACAATGTAATAGAAACAATTAAGAGGTGAGAGTGAATGAAATTTTCTTTTGAAAACACACAAAATTGAATCTTACACTACTACACACACGCGATGAATCATGTACACAAACATCTCAATTATCACCTGTCACATATCAATTTATCGCCAATTTACGAATTATCATCGGTTGAAATATTTCCAAGTAATCAGTGACTAAACGATTGATATGATTCTTGAGTCAATGGATCTATTCATTCGTTTTTTTTTTTTTTTAATAGTTACAGTGGGCTTCCAACCCCACTGATAAATAAATGATTTATTTAATATTTAAAGGGTTTATTCGGTTACGGTAACGATTATTTTCTTTTCTTCGAGTTCAATTATTTTTTCTAGCTCTCGTGATAAAATACAATAATTATCCTCGGAAAATAACGAGAAGTGATGATTAAAGTACTTTGATAAAAAGTCTCGATGCGAAATATTTTTTTCGCTATAAAATAATATTATCTAAAAAAAATTGACGGTTTTTGTTTCATAATATTGTCGTGATGATTTCACACTAGTTGTGTTTGGAATTTAAAAAAAATGATGACTCAATCGAGTGAAATGACTCGATTCCGATAAATGATTTTTTTTAATTAATTTTTTTTATTATTTATAGTTAGATTCGTTTCAGAAGAAATGAGCACAGTTCTAAGTTAACATCAGATTTGTTACATTGTCTCTTTCAGTATTCACTGAATAATACCTTGAATTATGTGTCATTGTTTTGAAACTGATTATTACTGCATTGTCGGTTGAATTTTGAATTAAATTCTCAGGTTCAGAGGGAAATTGGTTTTGATGAAATCACTTTTAAAGAATTGTGAGATGGTAGATAATTTTGATGAGTTATTCCTTTAATTATTGGAGAAAATAATTTCTTTTTTGTGAACAAATTATTTTAGAAAGAAAAATCAATTTCTTCTAAATCTCAATGATTAAGAATCGTAAAATGATGAATCATTCGAATGATTTTTTTTATTGAATGGGGATAGTGATGGAGGAAGTCATTCTGATGATTCAAATCATTCGATTCAATTTTTCTCATTCGAGAAAAATCTTTTCGCGATTAAAAAAAAATCTATTTCTTCTAATGAAATTTCGCTTTATCACTCATTGCCTTTTATTACTTCGCTTCTAGAAAATAGTTTCAAAAATTGATTTGTTTTGAGAACGCCGTATTTCGAATTGTCACAACAAAGAATAAATTTACATTAATTTCGCTGCAATCAATTTGAATTTCAATTTATAATTAGATTTCTAATACCGACGTCCATTGCATTTGAAAGTGCAGTGAATCATTGCGAATGAAAATTTCGAAATTCATTTGAATAAATTCATTTACGATGAACTGTTATGCAAACAGAAAAATGTTCGTTGAAACAATTTCTTACTGAAAATTTGAGTGTTTGTCATTTGAAAAATTTCATGTTGATTATTTTGCAAATATCTAAAAAAGAAATTTTGCTGATTCTATTTATTTTAAAGATATTTCCAAAATAACCTGAAGAAAACGAAGTGGAAAACCGAATCATAAATATTAATAACAATATTTTTTTGTAAATATCTAAAAATTTTGGATTTTAAAAATTTGGAAAATTTCACGGAACAATAAGAGAAATTTAAGCTGGAAAATGCTATAATACAATTTTCCAAAAAAAAAAATGTTTTTTGAATAATTCAAGAACTATTAGTCCAGTGAGAATTATCTCATATAATTTTCCGCCTCAAATTCAACTTCCTCACCTCAAAAAAACCATTAACCATCTTCATCCCCAAAAAACTTCAACTCATCTCGCTTCACCCTTCCAATCAATCAATAAACTAAGCCCATTTCTATTATTTTCCAGGCAAGCGTGAGGACGACAGCCTCCTCCACCTCCTGATCCCCGCAGAATTAACTCGCTAAACCCACAAGAAGCAAAAGAATCGCAAAAATGTCTGAGCAAGAGATATTAAACTCAACAGCCCCATCGTTCTCCGGGATAGCTCCAGCCTACTGGAACTACTCAGAGCATGTTATCCTCGATGATCTCAAAATGGATAGTAATTTTATATTCCTCCTCTGTTCACTAGTATCAGCAATAATTTGGATAATCTACATAACATACTACAATTCTCGTGTAATTGGTTTTATCCTAACGCGTTTACTAAATCGTTTCATCATTCACGATGGTTATGTTAAAGTTGGTTCATTCACACTAAGTGCATTGAGTGGTAAAATAATGTTCAGAGACATTGTTTATATAACAACTGATTACAGTTTACGTATACAGGATGGTTGGTTAATATTCAGATGGTGGAGAAGTTATGTACCAAAGGATGTATCAGAGGATTTATCGCATTCAGATACCCGTTTATCAGTTCTATTGAATGGCTTTGAGTTGCATGTTTACAACAGATGTGAATTGTATGCGCGTTTGGAAGAAACATTTGGATTATCATCTCAAATGTTTCCAGATGACGATAATAATCACAATACAAATTTAAATGAAAGAGATTCGGAAACAATACATAACAATGTTAATAGCGATTTTAGACAACAAATTAATGCTATGGATGTATCGAGACACGTTGAAAATATACGGAAGCAAGAGGCCCACGTTATAGCACGTACGTGGAGAGATTTGATACCGGTTATTAAGCTTGATGTTTGTACTGGTAGAATTGTATTTGGTAATCGTTTAGTACCAACAACGTTATCAATAACTGTCGAGGAAGCACACTTTGTTTATTCAACAAAACCAGCGGCATCGAGACACGATCATTTCATGCATTTCACTAAGTTTAAGGGTGAGAATTTTAAAATAATCCTCGCACCATCACCAAAATATACTGGTATGATTGATGATCCACCGCGTTACATGGGCGAGGGCTTTGTTGTATTAAGTTCAAATAATATGGAGGTTTATTATTATATGGATGAGCCTGGCGTTGTACCGGAACATCCGGAAATGATTAGATTGGCAAATGGCGATATGGTAGAAGCAATGCCGCCAATATGGGGTATTGATGTGAAATGTGGTAAGGGCACGGATTTTTCGTATGGTCCATGGGCTGACAGACAGAGGGAACATTTATTCAAATTTTTTTATCCAAATGATTATCAGCCATTGAAAATAACAAAGTCGCCATCACCAGGCGATAAAAGACAGGTACAATCATTTGACATCAGATTATCGACGCTCAATGAAGCAACAATTGATATATTATTTAGTAAAAATCGTGAAACTAATGCTGTACACATTAATGTTGGTCCTGGCTCATATTTGGAAGTTACAATGCCATGGATTGTACTACAAAATGGCTTCACAACTAAAATAACTGGACAATTACTACATTTAGAAGCAACAACTAGTTTACAATACAGAAGTTTAGTTGAAAGTGAAACATTAGAATTTGGTATTAAATGTCATTATCCAATAAGATGGAACGATCATCAAGAATGGATGTTGAATTTAACTGGTTGTAAGGCAACTGCACATTTAGTTTACAATCACAAAGAATTTTTTCAAGATATGATTAACGATTGGTCAACAAAAACACGACCTGATATATTACATTTTGTACCATATACATGGAAATTCAATTTATTACTCAAAGAATTTGAATTGATAACAATATGCAATGAATATAATTGGATTGATTGTTCATCACAGAATCAAGAGAATTCACATTTATCATTTTGCGGTGATTTTTTTGATCTATCATTTGATTTACCGTTCAATGAATTTCTACCAGTTACAATACCATTGAGATTTTGGATACAGGGTGAAAGCGTTGATTTATCACTTTATTTACCAGAAGTTAATACAAATAGAATAATATTATTGGCATTAGATAAAAATGCTAAGATAATAACTAGAGATGGCACATGCAGGCAATTGAATGATTTAACTCAACAAAAAAAGTGGAGAAATGTCTGTCAAAAATCACTGGGATGGATTGATTGCTGGAGTGTACCAATTGTCGCTATCAGCATACACTATACCTATCATCCGTGTCCACCACTCGGTCCAACACCACAGGCGAACATAACTACACCGGAGAAAGAAGAAATTTTATTGTCACCAATGAGAATACCACGTTGCAGAAAATCACCTGGCCTACAATGGACCCAGGATAATGGTAAAAAATTCGATCCACAAACAATATCACCAGATAAAATTAGTTTGGAATTGGAAATCGGACCCTCAACACTCATACTTTATGGCTCATTGATAAATAATTTTTTACACTTAAAAGAAAATATATTTGGTTACTATCAAACATTCACGGATATGCAACAGTCACGTCCAACAGTTAATACAGATAGAAATAAAGATAATCAAAATAATTCAGCCGATGCATCAATCGATGATGATGATGTTAAAACGAAGCCATTTGATCCACGTAATTATCGTCCAATTGAAGTGACAGTCGGCGTTACAATGCACGATATACAAGCGCACCTAGTTAAAAATTGTAAAGATGATGATCCACCATGTCCAGTTATATTGTTAGAGAGATTTGGCTTTGAGATGCGTAAAAAATACAGAGAAACTGAATTACAATTGTTATTATCGCCTGCAATTATGCTATTGACTGACAATGTGACGAGATCCGGCAAAGAAAAACATATGTCACAGGGACATCTGATGTTATCAGCATTGCAAGTACGTGGACACGCTATGTTTAGCTCTGAAGGACGTAATTTGGATCAAGAGACGCTCGAGTATGCTTGGTTAATTGAAGTACAATTGGGTAAATTGAGTGGGAAGATAAGTGCACCGCAGTTGCATCACTTGATAACATCACTGGAGACATTTCTGCTCATGGTTATGAATAAAGAAAATAATTTGAGACCACCTGGATTACCGCATCACTGTCATCACGGTTTACCACCACTGCAATGCCCAGACAGTGATCCAGACAGTCATTACAGATGTCCAAGCTCGGATGATATTAAATACAGAATGACGCGCGTTGCTATTGATGCTATTGATCTTTATCTCCAGGAATCTGGTACAGCAACGCAGCTGTGGATTTCACCGATTCGTGTGTCGACGTGTAATTTACACGGGCATCAAGTTAAATCTGGTGTTACTGGTGTCATACCGACTGTATTGATACGGCAATTTGTTTATGCTGGTGGGCACTTTGGACATTCTAATACTGGTACGAGTGGAAGCGCTAGATCACATACTAACAACAGCAGCAGAATGTCTGGTGATTCATCCGATATTTGGCTTGAAGTTGGATCTATTTCACTTGGTCCAGTTGTTATTGAAGCTGCTATGTCATTACCAACGCCGGAACATAATTTGCATATTGTGCAGAATAAGTATTTGAAGACGCATGATGAAATAACTAAGAGGCTTTGGTTCTTGTGGCCGCAGGAGAGCGGAGTTAAGTCAACTAAGTGCGGTTGTATTGGTGGATGTGCGTTCTTTGGTGGTAATAGGAATGGACCGAGATTTTTCAAGCCGAGTTATCATGATCTACAGGATGGCATCAATATTGCTGCGTACAGGTGAGATTAATTTAGTTGTTGAGTGGTTATTGGTTTCGGGTTATTTTGAAATCAGTTCAGTAGCGAAGAGGTAGAGTGGGATGAGTTAATGAATTTAGATTAGACAATGAATGCATAAGTTCGGGAAATTTGGAGGCAGCGAGGTGTCTTGGTAGATTAATGGTTTAAAGGAACCATTCAAGATCGAATTTGAGAACTTTCAAGTTTTTCTGTAAATCGAACGATTTTAAGATCGTCAGAATGATTAATATGATTAAATTTTGATGGTTCGAGTGAATAGCCAGGAAATTTTTTTTAGCCATAACATTTTCCGATAAGAATGGAAGAAAATTTGTAGTAATTTTTTTTGTCAGAAGCCATTATTTATTTCCTTCGTTTCGACGATAATTCAGACTCCAAATCTTGAATTCTTTTCTTCTGCTTTGCAATCAACGATTCGTATTGTTCAATACTGCATTTAAATTTCTCAATCTCTGCTTTCATCTCCCAAGACCAGTCCTTTGACTTACACCCCGAAGTTGCAAATGTCCACGAATTGACGTCAGCTATTTGTGATGTCAAATCCTCAGCTCTTCTTGCTTCATTAATTATCAAACTTTCAATTTCTCTAGTCTGTGCTATCATGTCTTTCAGAAGATTCTCGGAATTTTCAACTGATCCATCATCGATTTCCAGGTCTTCAGTACCAGCATTAAACATCATTTCTTCTACTGTCGATAAAATTTCGTTCCAATCCCTTAAAAATGAAAAAGGAATAAAAGTAGGAAATTAAAAAAAATCATCCACATTATTTTCCAATCAGAAAAGCAATTTTTAATTCTTAAGCACGAATGAAAAATTGTTGAATGGTAAAATGAGAAACACGATTCATCTGAATCGAATCGTTTCCGAGTCCTTCCCAGAACATGTAAATAGGTCAATATTAAAAATACCTGTACGATGAACGTGCTTTATTGTACGCAATTTTATTCTCCTGAACTTCGCGATAAACCTCGATTCTCATGCTCTCAAGAAGATCCTGCTGTCGTTTCAAGCCATTCTCAAGAATCACTTGTCGATCATTTGCTAATAGTTCCAAAAATACTGGAATTATGTTCGATGGATAAACTTTCTCCAATTTAATCATTTCCGTCTCTTTAATCGGTCTTGTAACGGCCAATTCCCACATGAAATTTGACTGCTCATCTTCCTTGCATGAGCAACCAAAATCCCTAGCCATGCTCTCTTCCATTTTTGTCAATAACATTCTCTGTTTCTTCTCTTGTCTCCTGAAAAGAAGAATTTACGATTCATTTTTCAATTGTATCCGTCTAGACGCAAAGGGTCATAAGTGCCAGAATATACATTTTGGAATAAAAAGGGTGAATGTCCAAAATATTTCTCAAAACATTTTTCATGATGTATCGAAGAAAAATAGATCACGAAAAACTGGAGGAGCAAAAGGATGTAATCACAAAAATAGAGTGTGGAAAAGGCGTATGTTCAGCACACACCTTTTTGTTATTTTGTATTTTTTAATTTGTTATTAAAAAAAATCTGAAAAAATGACACTTGCGCCCCTTTACTCTTAAGGCAACGATTCGTAAAATCCCTAAAATTTACCTCAAAACCAATTTCTGCCTCAATATCTCCAAAACCCTCAGCTGCCTCTGCTCACCCGGCAGTTCCATGATGTGCCTCATTTTCGGTTCTTTCCTCAAATCATCAGTCAGTCTGTTAGCAAGAAAACTCACCAATTTGTGATCATCATTATTATCAACTGTTCCCTTAATTTCTCGGTCGATCTGTTTCAATAGTTCCGTGAAGAATGACAGATTCTCAGTCTTCCAGCATTGTGGCTCAGACGTAGCACCTAAGTCCTTGAACATTTTTGAAACATCGCCGGATATCTTTTGCTCCACATTGTTCAGATAAAAATCCTCCATCTCACGTTCCGAAGGCTGTACACAACTGAAAATACTTCCTGACTGTAATCTCCGAAGTGCTCTCGCGTGTTTCAATTTTGATTTATCAACAGTACATGGATTTATGTCGCAATCATCGCTTTCCTCTTTGTCAAGTGTTAGCGATATAAATCCATACATTCCGTCATTTTCTGGCAGGTGTCGAATGGCAACGTAAGTCCTTGCGTTGCCGGATTTATCATCGTAATCCTCTTTTATGTCTTCTGGAGTTTTTAAAAATATGTTTTCATGCGCTTTTAATGATTAATTAATTCTTTTTTTGCATCAATATAAAGTTCATTACCAATTACCAATGACTGCCTCGGTTCTTCCAACCTTTTCATCAGTATCCTCATCACTCATATCATCAAAAACACGCTTTGATGATGGAAGATTACCTGTTTCTGGTGGACTCGTGAAAATACCTGTTAGTTCACTCGAATTCATTTGCATTAATAGATGCATCATGAATGTATTTCTATTACGCTTTTCACGCACTCCATTGACACGTTGACCTAGAATTTTTATCAACCATTTTTCACACAAATTTTTTGTATTCTCATCGGTTATTTTCGTGTAGTAATCGTGAGTTGAGGAGATTAATTTATAATAATCTTTGTCTAGGCGTTTTTCTATTTCCATTATGGTTTTTGGGTAATTTTGAGAGGCTAATTTCAACCGCGGTAATTTGTTTGACGTTTGTGAAACAAATAAACATCTTTTAGGTTTTTGGATTGTATGAAAATTTAGAAAATTATTGAGAGTATTGTTGGGATTCATTGATGAAAGACTTTGGATGAATTGGTTTCTAGTTTTCGGAGAAATTATATTTTGAAAAAATTGAATTTTTTGGATTTTTACAATTTTGACAATTTCATTGGATAGCCAGAATAATTACATAAATAAAACCACTATGCACCAAACAAGAAGATCGAACGAAATTCCTCGAGAGACCTTTTTTATAGAGAATTCAATAATCTACGAAAAAAGTTAAATTCCTTAATTCTGTTAAACGAAATAATTTCCGAGATATTTGCGGAAGAATTAAGACGTAATTCTTAAAAAATTCAGAAAGCATCAAGAAACTTATGTTTTACAATTCAATAATCAACAAAAAAAGCTTTCTCCAAAAGAAAATCTCATTCTCCCTCTTCCAGAATCTACGAGACAGGGAAAGAGAAAGGTTTCGGCCAATCAATTCTCCACGAGGGCCAATTAGTATTCCACACACCGCCCTACAGTCTCCAGGATGTATCCCTCCAAGACATAAGTCATCCAGTATCTGGATTAAAAGTAACAGTATTCCCTGAAACCCCAAACACTTCAAAGCCAAGTGTTGAACGTTCACGTTCAGCAATTGATTCAACCGATGAAAACACGAGTACAAAACAGAGTACAACATCAGAGAGTCCATTTTCAGGTAATCGTAAACCACTTGGCCGTCGTTTTTCTTACACATCAATAAGAAATACAGGAATGAAAGACGTACCATATTCACGTTTAGTTGATTCAAGTCCGTCAGCTCAATTACCCCAAAAGCTTGATTCAGATTCGAAATTAAATACAGAACGTAGTAAATCAATATTGAGTGTACCAGAAATTGAAAATGGTCCAAAGAGTTCAGCATCTGATTCAAAATTGGCTGTTGATTATTTCAATTCAATTGATAATGAATTAATACAAAAAGCATCATCACCAAATTCATTACCAACTGTATCTACAGCAATTGATATTAAATCATCGATAACAAAGAGTAATGACGATGTTAATATAACAGATTCTCAAAATTCATTGTACAATAGAACCGAATCAGACGAAAGAATCAAACAAGAAGTACAAAGAACAATATCAATGTCATCAGAAAATCATTCGGAGGCATTTTATTCAGCTGATGAGGACACAAGTCACGGTTTAGCAGGTAGTAGAACGTCAAGCCTCAGACAGTCAATTGTATCAGCTGGTCCAGCACTGATGAGAAATGATAGTATGAAAAAAAAGTATTCATCTGATTTATCAATTGTTGAAAGTACAAATGCTAACATCCAAGTCATCGAAAAAGCTCATACACTTGAGAGACCTAAACCAACTGCCTCCCGCAAGAGTCCAAAAATTCATCAGTCACGTGAATTAAAGAACAACGATGATAAATGTGAAACTAAAATAATACATGATTCATCGGATTCACATTCCGGTTCATCGTCGAGCTTCATATCTGCAGTATCATCGCAAGAAGACATGACACTTGTGAATCTTCACATGCAAGTCAACAAGCCAATCATTGATTCCCCATTGCTAATGTCAAGTTACGTCAGTCATTTGAGTCAACTCAAGTGCCCGAATTGGCTGCAATCATCGTTATCATCAGCAAGTGATGCATTCACGACGCCATTATTTCGCAAAACTGATGAAGGCAGATTGGTTTATGTTGGCGGTAGATATGTACCGAAATTTGAAAAAATAAGCGAAGGCTTCACATCATTGAAAATGATAACGCGAAGTGATAATTCACCAATATCGAGCTCATCAAATAAAACACCGACACATCCATACACTTGGGATAATTCTGCATTGATACAATCAGACAATGACGATGATAATGCTACAAAAGATGAAGAGGAGTTACTTGCAGTTCAGCATGAAACTGGATCGAGAACGACGGTTATTATTAGACTGAAGGGTGATGTTGATATAATGATCAGTCCGATGGTTTTGGAGTCCCTCCAACGTTTCATTGATGCACTAACACCAACGTTGTCAAATCTTCATCCATTAACAATCTTAAATCACTTGCATAACGAGTGCATCAGTCGAGTTGAGGATGCTAATATATTGAAGCAAGATCAGAGTTTATCATACTGGAGTCAGGTGCAAACGAGCTCCAAGAGATCAACCGCGGAGAGAAATGTGAAGACACAATCAGATGACAAGAGCAAAATAGC
>JABSMS010015417.1:23427-57113 GCA_018902275.1 Aleiodes sp. PSUC_FEM 10030003
AGAGAAGTTGTTCAAACATTTCACAAGCCGGCTGTACTCCAGAATCAAAAGAAAGTTAATAAAATAAGCAGAGCATTCTTACCAGGTCATCAGTCATCAGCAGTTGTCACGGATATTGGCGCTGGTGAAACTGTTTACATTGAAACATCCGAAAAACAACAGGAGGAAATAATTGTAACACTCAATATTGGTAAAGTACATTCGCAATTGCGAAGATTGAGGAATGAATCATCTATATTGAAGGATGCTGTTATAACAGCGATACCAGCACACTATTCACGGGTTTTATTTACTTGTACGAGAATATTATCACCATTGAAGTGTATTGATTATTATCTGCATCAGCCAAATGATGATAAAGATAAAACAACAAAATTATCTGGTGTACCACAGGCGACTGAAGAATTCACTGGCGGTAGTGGTGAGGATAGACTTGGTTTTATTATGTTTGAATGTGGTTTAGAGGGTATTAAATTGAAAATCGTTAAGAGATCACAGTTCGAGAAGGGCGATAATGGCCAGGATGATAAAAAAAATGAGACTGAAATTTTTTACACCGACAGTGTTAAGAGCCACGATGATGCTGATGCTAATAATTCAAGCGGTGCTGTTGATGATGAAGCGAAGTGTGATAATAAAAAAGAACAGAGTGAAGAAAAAAAAGGAAACTGTACGAGCCTTGTTACTAGAGTTACTAATGGCAATACAGTGTCTTGTATTATTGAATTGAAGACTGTTTGGTTTAATTTTGCTGCACCACCGAGAACGCCGATTACAAGAAAAATTGATTTCACGAGACTCGATTGGAATTTATTGAGCACAGCATCGCCGGCTATTAATGCGTGGATGAATCCAAGCAACAGATTTGCTATTAGAATTGTTAATATGTTCAGGAGTATGTACAGAAGGTCTACTGCTATTGTTGCTTGTCTTATGGCTGAGGCACTTGATGTCCAGGGAATTCATATGCCAATTAAAAGCAGATACGGCAGATTGACGCCGTTGGCTAAAACGCTACAGGAGGATCCGTCTTGTCAATTGTGCTCGATACTACAGAATTATGTGCTCATGAGCGATCTACAGACGATTGGCGCTAATTTGAGGGAAATTGAATTACCGCTTTTGTCTACTTTGAGGCAGGTGAGAATCTTTTATTTTTATTGGACACCCTAATTTTTGAAGAGTGCATTAATTTGTGAAACGCCACGTAGGAATTTCTGAATTGCTTCTTAGAATGATTGCAGTAGACATCTTGATTTATTACCTCTAAATTTTTCAATCTTTTTTTTCAACAGGGTGTTATTGTCCTCAGTAGACAGTGGAAAAATGTTCTCTACACTCCTCTACTGCTAGAGCACAACTACAAAACGAAACATGTAAAGCCACTGAATGTAACGTTCGCTGTATCTGATCCTGAAGACGTAAGGAATATTTTGATTAATCAATTTTCTAAATTTAATTTTCTTTTGTTTCTCAAAGAAATATCATCAGTTTTACTTCAAAATTTTTAATGAAAAAAATCACCGTAATCGAATATGAAATAATCCGTAGGGACGATCCGTACGAAAAAGGCCAGTGCCGGATGCTATTGATAAAAGAAGGCGTAAGAATCATTGTTTATTGTTCTCAAATTGATGAAAAACTAAAATTAAAAATTAAAAAACAAAAAAAACTAAAAAAAATACTTTGAACACTGAGTATGCCTTCACAATGGGGAGCGCTTAAATTAAAACAATTCAATTGCGCATTTGCACAATTACGGGGAGTCTGGCGTTTTTAGATTCTTTAGTTAAGTGTTTTATCATAGTTTATCCTCGTCTATTGTCATCAGGAAAATTCATATGAAGAATTAGTCTCTTGTAGATAGTCACAGAAAAAAAATTATTGTAAGAAATCATCGGGTCAACTATTTCTTCACAAAATCTCATCTTCATTTATTCATTATTCACGCGATTTATTTAATCCTGAAAATTAATTGTTATTAATTGAATTGAAAATAATAAAAAAAAAAAATTCACGAATTTAAGGATGTGATGAGCGATATAACGATGTTCCGAAGAAGTTTTGCTTTTTTATATGAAACTAAAAGGCATATTCGTAATTTGGATTAAAATTGACGCCCCTCTCAAATTTCATTTTTCGAAATGATTTCCTCCTCAAATTTTCGCTTACTTTTCAACAATTTAGTTTTGAAAAAAATTTCTGAAAGTTAATTTCACTATCCTCAAAAAAAAAAAAGTAATTGCTTCTCGAATTCTCAATTTGAAATTATAATCCATAAGAGCCCATCTATGAAGAACATTTCGTTTATTTATGTCTGCAACGACTTCAACAATTAATCCAATAAAAAGTTCATTCCTCATTATTCCATAAATTATTCAGTCCACAACAAGAAAAAATAGACCGCTTCAAAGCACTTGAAAAGATTTCTTCGAAAATCCTCATCACATTTTCACTGAATTCGTAGTTTTCACTCTCGACTAGTGCTTACCTCAGTATCACCATTAGACATCATTCTTTTTTTGGCTTTGCTTAAAAAAAACAAACAGGAAAATTTGCTGACGGACGGTGAGGGTAGTGCTGGAGATGGCGATGATCAAGAAGTAACTGATGAGTGTGCCATGCTCATCCATACGGATCACATTTACAAGCACACACAGATGAAAAGTGGACAGGAAAAATCAGCAGGTATACTTCACCCAAAAAGCCAAAGAATGAAAAAAAAAGTTAAAAAAACATTACAAAAAATTTGAAAAAATCCTGATTTTTCTCACTAAATTTTCTGTAATTAATTCATTGACCTTGACTTTTGCTAACTGGCAAAAGCTTTTGTGCTGGTAGTTTCTTTAATGTTCATCCTGCACTGAATTATCATTGAAAAAAGTAACTAACGATAAACTCTTCTTTATTTTTCCTGTAAATAATTGAAACGCTTTATAACTCTCTCTGCTATTTCTCGTTAATTATTGTGATTTGTCTGAAATGAATTCAAAAACTGGATTTCAATGTGGATAAAAAAAACAAAAAAACAATCAGGTATGTGTGGTGATGGTCTTACCGTACCAGTTAGTTCACCACGTGGACGTGAAACAACGCCATTGTCAACACCAGTACCACCAACTGATTCATTAACATCACCATCACCACCAGTTGTTAATAATAAAAAAGGAAAATCATTGCAACCAACACAGGTACCAGTTAGTTCACGTGCTAGCATCGTATTCCCACTACTTGCTGGTGGTGGATTATTTAATCAGCCAAAGGATCCAAATAACATCAGTAAGTCATGGGATTAACAGGAATCTTAAGGATTTTATTTATGCATGAAAATTCATCTGTCTGAAAATAATCTCTCGGATTTTATACAAGGAAAGAAATAGTAAGAGTTTGGGTATTTGAGTCTTCTGTTTTTAAGTAAAATTGTGATGGTCTTAGTAAAATGTTGAATCTGGAAGCTTTTGCTTTTTTGATGGAACAAGTGGCAATGTTACACTTGCACTGTGTTCACAGTTATTATTATTTTTATGGCGAAGTGGTAAAGGGAGATTTTTTTTTATGAAGAATAGAACGAACTTTCTTGAGCTCATCTCCCTTTGCCAATTCGTTCCAAATTTTATAATTATTTTGGAATGTTTATTCATTTTTTTTCGATTTGGGGAAGTTCAATTTTTTGAGAATGTATTTTCTCAGGCTATGGAACTCTCCGTGAAGAGAAAACTCCCCAGATCCATGTATCTCACTCGCATCAATTGGGATCAAATCCAAGTATTTATTCTGGTGGCGGTGGTCATGGAAGCCAACACAGTACTGCTAGCGGTGAGCACATGATGTCACCAACGAGTAATCATTCAACAAGACAAGTTAATACTGGAGAGGATTTGTACAGTTGGATGGCGAAGCAGCAGGAGTTTATCAAGGACAATGACAAAAGCAATTTGAAAGGAAATTGGGTAATGAAAATGAATTTTGTTTCTCTGCTCAATAAAATTGGGATATTGATTTCAAAAAAGGATGAAAATTGGTTTTCGACAGCCTACAGCTGTTTTGTGAAGTGTGAATCAACGATTTTTTTATCGATTTTTACCAAAATTTCAATTGAATGATTGAAATCAAATTTTGAAGGTCAAATTCCATCCAAATAGATCGACGTTTTTTTAAAATAATTTTTTCGAAGATAACACTTGATTTAAAAATGACGGAAAGAATGACTTGAGAAAAAATTGATTATTTTTTTTTCAAAATTGAAAATTTTCAAAAATTGAAAATAATTTAGTCCTTATCTCTTTTTTTCTGTTATCCCACCTACTGATTTTTCTAAATGTGCTACACTTTTAAGATAATCGACAATTCTTCTCTGATTAATTTGCTAAATTTATATGAAATGTCATTGTCATTTTGCACCTAGGTCTTTCGAAGTGAGCAGAAGACAACAAAGGTATTCACTCATGTGTCCTAGTGAAGCTCAAAAATCCACAAAAAAACTATTTCCGTAGCGAAGCGATTGAACGAGATGAATGGATTTTTCTGTCATCAGTTTTTGTAGAATATCTCCGAAACTAAGAGAGATAGAGATTTTTCTGAAGCCTTTTTTTTTTGCTTTTGCTGTCAGTACAAATTTATTACGAAATTTTCTCTATCACAAGTATTTTATGGAAATAATTTTTAATTCATGAAATGACTGAAATTTTTTCAAATTATTAATCATTCGAATGAACTAAAATTCATGACCAATCAACTCATCTCGTTTTGCCCCTCCCCGACTGATTTCTTCCGGAATCTATTAAAGTTGAATTATCCCATCCACATTAATTCCATTGACAATATTCACAATGAAATTTAATTTAAAAAATCCATTAATTTCACCCGCGAAAATAATAAACTCCATAACTTCAATTCTTCCAGGATTCCAAGATAAACACAATGACAACCGAAGACACTGAGGACTCTGACATGCAAAGTGGTGCTTATCTCTACCCAATGAAGGATTCCCTCCGTCTTCTCGACGCTCACCTAATTTTCGAGCCCCTTCTATCATCACTTTCCGTTATGCCCCAGCAAATGCTCTCAGCAATTGGCTCTGGCAACATGAACAACGTCTCATCTCTCGACTCCCTCGGCTCAAATCTTTCCCTAGTTGGTACGATGGACACAATGAGAATCGACATTGTTGTCTCCGAATTCGGCAAAGTAACAACAGACAAGAAGAAACCAACGAAGCCCTTACCCCGCAAAGGATCAAAATTCTTCCTCGACATTCCACCCGAGACTCCAGCATTTTTGTGCGAAAAAATTGGCATCGACATTGACATTAAGAAGATGGCGGACATGACAGTTGACGATATGATTCAGCGTCAAAACGTTCTCTACATCTCCAGAGGACAACTGAAGAAACACACCAGTACAGTCGTCAATTTCAGCGTCCACATAAGATACATAAGTCAGCAAGTAAACATGCCTTTGCTTCGTTTGCTTCATCAAATAAGCAACATGTACCAGAATGTAAAAGAAACGCAAATGGAGCTGAAGGAGCAGCAGCCAGAGTCCAAGAGAAACGTAAACTTAACAGTAAATGACGGCAACATAAAAAACGGATCATCATCGACCTCTGACCTCCAGGAACAGCTGTTGGTAGGTAAAAAAATTGAGGAACCATTACTGAGAAACGCCTTCGATCCAAATCAATCAAAAGTCATATCTCCCTCGGCCAGTTTACGCTCTCGACCCCAGAGTTTTGCCCAAAAATTACGTAGCACTGGTAAAAGTGTGAAAGGTTATATAAATCTATCGGAAGGTGTTATAACACCGAGTTTTGGTGCGAGTCCAAGTGGCTCTGGCCTTGAAAAAATTACAGTTATAACTGAAAAATTCAAAGAAACAATTAACACAACGCCGCGCTGCTGGAAGACAATTTATTATCTCCTCGATCTCTATGCAACTCGTCCAGAAACAAAAACAATAACCCACAGATTTTCATTACCAGCTGATTCCGAGCAGTACAAGGGCAACAGAAAATATGATAATTTGGGAGAAGCTAAGGATCAGGATGTTGAAAAAGGTCTTGGTGAAAATTCATTCACCCCAGTGCCACCAGCACGAGACGTCAATATTGTAACTGGTGAAAGAACGCGTTTGATAATCTTCGGAGTTGCTAGAATTCACAGAACGCGATTACTCGCAACTCTGAGTGGTTTGAAGCTCGAGGCAGAGATAACGAGTCTTCACGCAAGTATAACGTGCCGAAAGAAATCCAAACCAGCTAGTTTAGAGTGCAGTTTAACTGGACAAATTGGTAGGACAATGATTGTATTACTCGAGGGTGTTGCGCCAAATCAACAAACTGTTGTTAAAGTAACTGTTGGTAAGAGCCAAGCGCTTTATTCAAGTGTATCAAGACGCCAGAAGGATAAAAACAGTGGATTACTGACGGTTGGTGCTGTTAATATCGATATACCACAGCATCCAGTCGCGCTTCATGGAATGATGACACGTGGCAGCAAACAATTGTCATCGACACTCCAGGAATTAAGAGTCACGAGAACATCGTCGAGATTGTCGCGGGGACAGCAGCAGGAAGACAGTGATGTACCAGGAAGTCCGAATCATTACGAGCAGAAACCGGAACCCGAGGAGAAGCCAGTTTCTGGGCCAAGTTTGCTAGAACCAATTGTGATGCAGTTTCACATTATTCTGCAGAGCTTGAGCATAACTGCTGCATTGTTACCATCGCTTCAGGCACAGTACAAAATGGATCAGGTTAATTCGTCGGGTACAACTGGTAGTAAGGCAAAATTCACGATTGATTTGCCACACCATTCACTGAGTTTTACAACAAAATTGCAAGTCACTGAAGCTAATCTACCATCAGAAGCTAGTATTGAATTACCAAAGGTTCATGTTTCAGCTGAATACATACAAGATGGCACGAGTAATTTGAATGAGAGTAAACTTGCTGATGGTGTTGTATTGAGACAAGGAAGTTATCTGAGTGCAACAGCTGATATTGGAATATTTGAGCACTCATTGACGACTGATTTGTTGAATCATCTTGTGTTTGTTCAGAAAGTATTCATGAAGGAAGTTAATGAAGTAGTGCAGAAAGTTTATGGCGGTGAGAAGCCAGTGCCAATTTGGCTGGAGGATGAGGAGCCAGCTACGTCTAGTATCAAGAGAATATTATTCTCACTTGTTATTAGATTGAAGAGGATACAATTGACAGCAACAACACCGACAAATTCAGCAGTACGATTTGAAACTGGCGCAGTTGAATTACAATTGTCGAATAGAGTGCAGAATGTGTCTGGTGCTGCACAGCCAAATCCTTATACAAAATTATTTGGTAAAGCACAATTAGAGATTAATCTTTCATTGGGACAATTACTGAAGAACGTTATGTTTGAAGAGGCTGAACCAGAGTTTCAACAATTTGCGTTTTTTAATACGCGGGTTGATTTGAGAAACGCTTTTCAGGAGGAAATGGCGCAGAAAGCTGATAAAGAAGTTGTGTTGATTGCACTTAAGCGACCGCTCATTTATATTCAGCCGATGGCTGTTGATAAAGCGATTCTTGTTTGGTTGAATTATAAAAATGCTTATGAATATTGGAATGAGAAGAGGGCTAATTTGAATAAGGAAGTTTTAACTGCGACGCAGCAAGTCTTTGAGAAAGTACCGTTTGGGCAATTAACGTCGCAATTGAGCTCGCAACATTTGGGGACACTGTTTCTTCAATTGACCGTTGATGATATGGGAATTTGCGTACCATTGAATCCATTGCCACCGAATAATTGGGGGATGACGAGGGGACTGTATGATGGAGAATCGAGGGGTGCTGTTGTCGTGACGCTGGAAAATACGAGCATTTCGGCGTGCAGCAGTGGAAGTTTGGTTAGTAAAGGGAGATTTGTTGGATTATGCTTGAGATTTGCGGAGGATTTTGAAACGTCGTTGGACGATTGGAAACCTGATATGAATGACAGCAATATTATGAATCTCTGTGTTGTTTCGGAGGGGACTTATGAAGTTTGCAGCAGAACTATTGCACAAAAAGCGGATAAATCAGGTAACTTTTTTTTTTTTTTGGAAATATATTGGGATTTTGGAAAAATTGATTGTGCATTGAGATATTAAGATTTTCTTTCATGTAATGGGATTTAGAAAAAAAAAATGAATAATAAAATTCCAACACCATTCGAAAAGATGGAATATTTAAAAAGAAAAATCTTTTGGGACGTAATTGAAATTTTTATTCTTTCAAGATTTCAAAGATTATAGATTTTTTAAAATTGTAATTTTTATTCTTTTTCCGAATTTTTCCATTTCTTGGTATATGTTCATTCACTGGTATCTGCTCACTTACTGGTCCCTTTATCCTACTTGCAAGAATTTATTCCAGCATAATATCGACAATTTTTTTGCAGACAATGCCAAATGGCTGCTCAATGTCCAGTGGCAGATGGAAGGAGTTGACATTCATCTGGACACCAGTGTTGGACAACAATTGTCTGCACTTGGACACACACTTACAATGCTCACGGGCTCCGAGGAGGACGATGCTAATGCTTCAGCTGATTACGACAGTGATGATGTTGATCAACCTAATATTGGAACTAGCCAGGTTAAGAGAAAAGTATGATTTAAAATTTTTATTTCTTTATGCTCTGTGTGGGATTCTTTGTATTGGTAATGTACATTAACCTTTGTCCTTTCACTAATATCCCAAGCTTTGTCGTTTTAATTATCGTTTTTCTTGAATGAGAAGATAAGTAGAACTGTAATTATAGTTTGTGGAAGTCTGCAAAAAATTTTTTTACGGAGAATTAAAATTCAAAAAACCTGGAAAAAAATTGAAAAACTATAATTTTTCAAATCTACCACAACTGTTCATTTATCTTCTCATTCCCCCTCCACCGCAAAAGAATAAATTTAACCGTCTGAAATAAAGTTTTCCCTTTCGCAGGAGAGTATCCTCATAAAAAAATCCAAAAACTGGACCGACAATCTCCCAGCATTCGTCTTCGATCCTTCCCTGGACGCGAAAAAGCGTTCAAAATTGATCGAAAAAGAGATGAACGAACAGGCAAAGATAATCAACGACCTTCGTTCCCTGGGAGCTTCCCACGGTACAATTGAGCAAGAAATGAAACGTCTCCACGAGCTCGAGGCGATGGTATTTAAAGATTTCCGTCGCGACATGATCCAAAAGCTCCGGCGGCAATCAGTAAAAGCATCCGGAATAAAAGGAAAACTGGGCTTAGGCTCAAAATCAAATGCATACAGATCCCGTTCCTTCATAGTACCATCACCAACACCAGAGCATCAACTAGAGTCCCCGGAAGATTTGAACGCCGAAATTAACTCAGCAAATTCAGCAAGCTACGAGTCAAGTCCGCGCAGCGGTCCAAGCAGATCAGCATCATTGAGAGTTAGGAATTTAGGTGGTCCGCGCGTTACATTCAGCGATACACATACAATGTGCCGTCAATCATCATTACCAAGTGCCTCGTCAGAATTAAGTCTACCGGACGGTGAATTAGAATGGCCCGACACAATTATTATCGAGGGTGAACAAGTGGAATTGAGGAAAAAAAATAGAGACACAAGCTGCTGTTCAAGTTACGATAGTATGGAGGGTAATGCACCATTACTTGACACATATCAACGTGAACAAACATCAACAACATCATCGCCCCACATTATTCCCCAGAAGCCATTGGAGCCAAACATTGACTTTGAGTTTGACGTTAAAGTATTGATAAATTCGGGAAAGTGTGTGCTACATACGAAAGATCACAATAGAGACGATGAACTGAAATTAATAAGTAGAATGAAAAAAGAAAGGTCTTGCTCTGGCGGTAATTTCGATTTTCAACCAAGTAGCCCGAGCTCAAGTAGAAAGCACATGAGTAACAAGGATAAATCGACGTCAACAACTGGCTCGAGAGTTAGGTACTTGCAGCACGTTAGTGTGCCATTGGTTGATTTAACTATCTTTCATATACCCGGATTGGATGTCAAGGTTCACTACGAGTCTAAGACACTGCCAGAAGATTCAAGTAGTCCGAGAACATCCGGCGATAATGCACTCCATAATCCAATGATAACGACGAAAAAATCGTCGACTAAGAAAGCTAGTTTGTTCGCTTGGATGACGCTGCAGAGTATACCGGAAGAAACAATAATAAGTCCCCACATACTTGAATACTTGGAGCAGACGCTCGAGCCGATACCTGGTAAAGCTTTGCTTCACAGTGGTGGGCAAACGAGTAACGTATTTCCGATGGAAAATGAGAGTTCATCTTGGGCAGTAACGGCAGCAAGTTCAAACTATGTTTACGCTAGTTTTCCAGTCGATGTTATTGTTTATTTTCACACGCAGCCATCGACATTCAGATTCTCATGTCTGCCAGTATCAAGAGTCGAGTGTATGCTACAGTTACCGTCATTGGATATAGTAGCATCTAGCAAGAGAGCTGAGGAGGAGTTGACGGAATTCAAGGACATAAATCAGACGAATACGTCGAGTCCAAGAGAGAGTGCATCTGCAATTGGTGGATTATCGATAACAGCATGTCTCGCTGATTTTTCCGTTTATATTTTTCATCCTTACGGGGGTGGAAAGAAATCAGGCCTCAAGGAGGCACAGTGGTCTCCTCTTTCTGACAGCGAGAGGAAAGATTCACTGAGTATAAACGTTGAATTCGTTAAATTACACTTGTCAAGAAGCAGAAAATTGAAGTTCCAGGAACAATCGAAGAAGGGAGGCGATACTAGCAGAGCTGTAATCAGATTCTCAACGATTATTGACATTGGCTCTGCATCGTTCAAGTATGACATGAGAAGATTGACGGAAATTTTAGCATTTCCGAAAGCCTGGTACAGAAGGAGCATGGTTAGACGGTTATTCTTGGGGGATTTGAGCTCTGGCATGGCTTCTTACGAAGGCGAGAGTAGTCCACTGTTGAATCAAGAAGAAGCAGTGATGGGCTCATCGTTGTTGAAGCACGCGGAAAGACATCCTGGTGAGGTATTATCAAAAAGTGCGCCCGAGAAAAGTCCAACGCTGACGAGAGACAAACTTAGACTGAGTTTCGACAGTGAATTACCTAGGCACACGAGACTCAAAGACATTGGAAGAGGTTGGAGCTTCACATCAGACAAAGTAACAACAAATGCTGAGCCTAAAATGAGAGAATCAGCTTGGGAGACGTTGGTATTATTTGCTGTTAATTTTACAAAATTAAATGTACACATGAACATGGGAAATGTTATGGGTAACGTTGCATGGATGACTAAGGATTTTCGTTCTGATGGTAGATTATCAATTGGTAGTACTGGACATAAAAATTTGTACATTGGAATTGGTCTTGGTGGCTCGAGTTTAGATGCAAAGAGTGGATTCGTTGGTGGTACTATTGAATTAAGTAAAATTGATACTTACATACACATTCGCGAGGAGCCTGGCATTGAACCCGATCATACGCTCGGTTTGAAGCTATTTGCACTAGAATTACGGCTCGATTACATGGGAACAAGTGTGCTGATGACGAGGGTCTCTTCGTTGGATGTTACATTGCGCGACGAATGGAAAATAAACCGAAATAATTCGGGTGATGCATTTATGCCAACGAGAAGACCGGCAATTATTTTTATGCACGGCGATCTAGGCTGGGACCAACTACAAATTATGATCTCTAAGTCAACTACAGCTGATTTACTGAAGATGTTTTATAAATTAGATGAATTCTTCAGTCAGCAGTTTAAGAGCAGCAAGAGAGTATTTAGTTCGCTTCAGCCACGGCATCAGAGAGTTACTAGCAATAGTTTTAAGAAGAGAGGACAAAGGAAGAGGACTAATGTTGAGGGACCTTGGACAATGAATCAAACTGCTATATCCGATGCCAGGCACCATCGACACTGGCAGAGGGTACTTGCTCAAGTTGCTGGATTACAATTGGGCAGTTTGCGATTTTCATTGCCAAATAATGGTACCGTACTCGGTGGTACTATGGAATTACATGGTTGTAATATAAGTTTAGCTTGTTTTCACGGTATTAATTTTAAAAGTAAAAATTGGGCATTATTTTCATTGAAAGAGCCGTGCATTAGTTTTGCCACGGAGGCACAGGAAATACCGAGTGTCGAATCACCAAATACTTGTGATGTTCATGTTGTTCAAACGTTAACAATATCGTTGGGACAACAACAGGAGCAACATGCTAGGCATCATTCAATGGCAACTGTTTGCCGATTGAGCAGAAGTGTTCTATTCCCACCGCAATTTAAAAGCCTGCAAGAATGGTTTCATTATGCTTTTGCAAACAGTGAGATTGATGCGGTTGATAGATTTCCGTGCGTTGAGAGAGATCGTGGAGAAATGAGCGGTGATGCAACGAGGGGCAGGAGCACTTCTTCAACAACGGGAAAAATGCAGGATCATTCGCATGGTAGAGAGGTCATTTTTGCACTTCCCTCGTTACAGTTGCATCTTAAAACTGAACATCTACAGACTGCCAAGACTCCAGATGTTATTGGTGAGTTTAATTTTTGGATTTTTTCATTTTTATTCTGTAATTCGGAAGGAGATAAGTCGGTTGTGGAGTCAAATTTTTATTTTTCTGGACATTCAATTTATTTGGATCTGAAGTGAAATGGAGAGAGGAGATGAAAGAATTCTGATGTGAATTAATGAAATCTGGGGTTGAATTCTCGGGCAATTTAATAAAGACGTTTTTTCAAGTCTAAATTTTCTGAAGGTTTTTAGAGATTGCGAAATTTTTATGATCATTGTTTGTGTAATTCTGAATTTTTGCATTGGGTTCATAAACTGTATTCATTTGAAAATTCTCTAATGCAAGTGAACTTCCATTTTATTTTTGTTTCGTGAATAACAAAATAAAATAAGCGGATGTTGCTTCTCATTTTCATATTTTTTTCTCGTCCACTTGTAAATTCTTTTATAGTACTCTGCAATTCTTTTTCTCTGTGTATTTTTTTTAGGACTGCCTAAACATATTTTATATAGTAAGTACTGAGAGACCAGTGAAATATGGTAAAATTGAAAAAGTTTTGTGTTCCATTTTGATTAAAAATTTTCCAATTTTTTTTCATAGTTTTAGTTTGATATTTTATCTGAATTGTAGTTGCCCTGTTGCATGGAATAGCAGAAGTTTGTTGATTGAGGATTATGATATATTTATGAATAAGATTGGAGATGTTGAAGATTTTTTTTCCTTCAAATTATTAAAATTGTTCAATTAATGCATTTGTTTCTAATTTCTTTTCTATTAGGTGAAAAACCACTGGTTGAGTGCAGTTTTATCACTGAATTCGAGGACCACATATTTGTCACTGTCGACGCTGAAGCATTCTTCTTTTTACATGATCTCATCACTTCGTACGTTAGTGAAAAAGAGAGAGTAGTAAGTTGAACAAAAGAAATTCAGTTGTGAAGTGGTAACGAAAAATGGATCCAAAGATTATATTCACTTTATTTATTTTTGAGAAGGGTCTATTGACTATGGGAGATTTTATTTTTTCATTTTTACATAAGAATTCCCCAAGAATCTATTAATTCGTCTCCCATCGCAAAAAAATTAATTAATTTCCCTAAAAAATTAAATCGAACAAAAAAACTTTCAGCACGCCATGCAAAGTGCAGGAGCAAGAGCCCACAGTCCAGACACTCACGATAGAAGAAGTGGTGGTAGTACAAGTGGTACAAGTGCCTCAACAGCATCAGCAATGACTGAGGATGAAAGAAAACGTAAACAATTTGATCCAGCTGAAATGTTTATTAAAGATTGGCGTTCGTACAGATGTAAAACATGGCACTTAGAGCCAACAGTCAGATTGTTATCATGGGCTGGCAAAAGTATTGAGCCATACGGTATAGATTATATATTACAAAAGCTTGGTTTTTCACATGCACGTACAACAATACCAAAATGGATACAGAGAGGCTTCATGGATCCACTTGACAAAGTATTGGCTGTTCTTATGTTAAGAATGGTACTTGCTGTTCGTGAAGAGGCTCCTGACGATAACAGGAGAGAGAAGTAAGGCAGTTAGTTAATTTAAGTTTTAAATAAAAATGAACAAATAATAATTATGAAATTCATCGAATGAATCACAAAATTTCGTTTTTGTATCCAAAAATTCTTCTAAAAAATCATATTTCAGATTATGATTTGTTAATTAATAATTTCTTCGCCACCTTTGTGCTCATCTGTCATTATAATAATGTTCATGAAAAACTAATAATAATTTATAGAATAATTTGCCTCATGCTGATGAAAAATGTTTAAACAAATTGTGTATAGATTAATTCATATAATTAGTTAATAACTAGGTGCAATTACGCATTACGTGTCACAAATAATTAATGAGAGTGATTGAATAATTGTTGATGGAATTTAATGGAGAGAGAATTATAATGAATTTTATCTAGAAGAGTATTGGAATGTAAGTGTGATCAAATAGAAGAGATAAAACAAATTTCATACTTGCGGGTGATAGTTATTGAATTTTAAATTAAATTTAGCGCCAATAGTTGAATAGTAAATTCGTCCAATCGTTCCGTTCTGCACCTCATTAAATGAAAAATGAAATAGGTCAATAAATTAATGATTATTATCATTAATAACTAAATATTTACGAATTTCCTGTACAGCTGAGTGTAGTGCATAAGTTTCGTCGTAATTTTTTTTCTCTTTTTTTAAAAATTGTATTTTTTATTACTTCTCGTATTTTTTTTCTTTGTTTATTCGTACAATTGTATATTTTTTTATGTCATTTTTTTTCTTCTGTTCTCACCGAGTGATTTTTTTTGCTTTTCGTCTTCCTGTTTATTTTTTACGTAATTTCACATTAAATTTGCCGGGAAAAATAATTCTGTAATTGAATCTGTAAAAGATGATAAGACAAAAATTTTCATGCAGTTTTATTTGTGAATATATTTGAAGCGAATGAATTTAACAAAAAATCGCAAATTATTTTTTTTTGTATAAAATCTCGAAAAACATTTCTTTATCAATTTTCGTAATAATTTCTTCGTTTCCGAGATATTTTTCAAATTATCTACACGTTATTTTTGGAGTTATTCTCGTTTGTCGCTTTACCGCTTAATTTTCCAATAGTAACAGAAAAGTTGGAAGAAAATTAAAAAATAGGGAATTGTTCATTAAAATCCGTCGCTTTTCAAATCCAAAAATAATATTTAAAAAATTGTATAAAAAAAAGAGAAAAATTGAAAAACATGAATTGTAATTTTTTATTATTGAAACGGAAAGAAAATAGGGTGAAATTGACAGTGCAGTTTTTTGTATGAATGTTTTTTTAATTTATTTCTGTGATTGGAACAAATTTATTATTAACTCCTTTTAAAATGTAATAGTGAAATTTGTTAATAAATATGTGATCGAACCAAATTGTAAAATTAAATGAGAAGAAATGAAAAATTCTGGATATGAAAATAAATAAAAGTGAACATGGAACAAACAAAAAGAATTGGAATTTTCCACAGAGCAATACTTTTTATTCTATCATTTTTAATATTATAATTTCAATGATATATTAATAAATATGCAGTACAATAATACATTTTACATAAAATTTCATCATCAAATATACAGTTTTTAAATCCACAAGGCACTGAAACTTCTAGTCTAATTTTTTTCTAAATTTATAGAAAATTTTAGTGCCTAGAAAAATAATAATTGAAAAAATATGAGAATTAAACAAATAAATTCCTCACTTTTACGTCTGATAGTCATTTTTATTCGGAGTGGGGTGGGGGGACTAGTGATCTAAAATTCTGCTGTTTATGTCATGCTTTTTCTTTGAATGAGAACAAATTGAAGATCGTTACGAAAATCAGGAAAGAGAAGAAAATTCATTTTTAAAGAAAAAATAGAAATCAATTTCACTTTGACATTAGTTTTTTGAAGATTCTCGCAATTGAGAGACTCATTCATAATTATTGCACCATTTTAATGTAATAATTTCACTAGTGATGCATTATTACCCAAAACTATCAATCAAAAAGCTGAGAATCCCAGGTTTTTATTTTTCTCCAGTATCTCATGAGATTAACAGTAATTTTCAATTCAATTTAATTAATTAATGAAACTACGATTTATTCCATTTGTTCTTGATTTTATCTTTTTCACTTTAATTTAATCACTAAACAATACTTATGTTTCAGTGAAATATCATTGGGGTGTATTTACAAGTGTATTAACTTAAAAATTAATATCCATTAATTTCACGTGAATTTTATATATTTTTTTTTTCATTTTAAAACTTCATTCAGTATAAATTGCTTAATTCATTTAATATTATAATTTACTTTCAGTTTCTTTTTATATCATCAAATAATTCTTGTGAATCAAATCAATGATTTACTAATAATTCTGCATATCTACAATTAATACTATTCCGTTACAAAGAGATTCTCAAAAAATGAATGAAATCAATTTTTTTTCAATTAAAAAAAACAAAACTTAAGTATAAAATAACTAAAATACTTAACGAAATAATTAAAAAAATATATAACAACAATTTTGAATGGAAAAACATAATTGTGATGATTTTTTTTTCAAGATAATTGTAAGTGATGATAGTCATGAAAAATATACAGATGTTTTTTTTTGCCACAAAATAAGTAGATTATTATTATTTATCCTTTATATTTTTGTTCTTATGTTTTGTTCAAAACTTATCTAATAATTAAAATGAACAGAAATTTATTTATTTCACGTTTAAAAAAAAGGAAATTTATCCTGCAAATTAATCAATTAGCATTTTAAATTATTTTTTGCGTTATTTATCATCAATAAAAATTTATTCTCAGTTCTGCTAATTTTTTTTCATTCTTTCACGTGAATTCTTCTTTCTGTCGTTCAAGCACGAACTCGATGCATGATTTTATTACGTAAATTACGTTTTAAACTGTAAAGAGAGATAGAGAGAGAGAGAGAAAGAGGGAGAGAGAGTGAAAAATTATTCGACACAACGACATGTGTTTTTTGTTATTTTTTCCTCTTTTGTTCTTCGTTATTTTTTGCTTTGCTTAATTATTTATATACTTTTTTTTTCTTTATCACTGAATCATTCCTCAATTCGATGATTCATATCGAGAATATTGAGTTTCGTTGGATTGATAAATTGTTCTCTCAAAAATTATTTTTATAATCTTACTCACTTGAGAGAATTTGGGAATTGATTTAACGAAATTGTTTTCAATACCAAAAAAATTTCGCTCTTTCGAGTATCTTCAACAAATAATTTAATAATTTCTTTTCATCTTTTCAACCATCGCAGGAACGATAAAGGTGCAGTGTAAATTCAAGGTAATCGCCTCCGTGTCTATTTTTACAAACATCCTGCAAAATAAAGAACGAAGAATTTATTAGGTTTTTAAAAATTCAGTTAAATGGTGAAAGCTTCGAATATTTCATAACACGCAAAATTCATGAATTTTTTTCTTTTCAAGAAATAAATAAAATTGATTTTTGAGAATTAAGAATTTTTTCATAATTATAATTGCGCAATTTGCTAATTCAAGGATGATTTAATTATTTCACATTCAATAAATATCGATTTTTATTAACTATCAATCGATTTATTCATTACGATATTAAATCCCAAATTTTTCTAAATCTAAATCCCAAAAAATCGACTTATCCTGTTTTACCTCTTCACTACTGGATTGAATTTCCAATCATACAAATTGATTTAAAAAAAATTATGAATTACCTCTTGCGGGCCAACAGTAGGAACTCGGAATCTCAGAGTTCTCCTCGAATAAGACCCAATATCAAGTGTGAACGATTGATCACCATGCTGATTATTATTTTCAACATATTTAATTTGTTGCTGTTGTTGCATTGTGTGACCCCAGCTACACAATACGGAGTCATCTGGTGACTTTGATGAAATCGGACATTGTCGTACTGTTTGCCAATGCAATGACATACCGATAAAGTGTAATGTCAAATGTGTATCTGGCATGTATTTTGACAATGGTAAATTGCAACTGAAATTATTTGGTGTGTTCGGTGATGGTGTATTCTTGCAATAGCTCTGATCCAGTGTTGCATTGAAGGTTTTTGCTATTATTTGTAACTGGGGCTTTGGCTCCGGAGGTAGTGGACCAGCTGCATTGCTCGCCAGTTCACTCCAGTCACCACCACCCGCTTCTCGTCGACTTCTCTTATGTAAATACTTGAAGTTTGTCTGAAAAATGAGAATTGAACTTACAATTTTTGTGCTGAGAAAAAACTTATCATTTAATTTGCGCAGGGACGCCTATTTCGATAGTTCGGATATGAGTAATTATTCACTTGAACTTTTGTGAATGAAGTAGTTGCAATTTGTTAACACTTAATAAGAAATTTGATTAATTTTATTTACCTCTTTGACTAAAGTTTGAGTGTTGGAATCAGAGGGACTGATTCCATTCTGCAGGCCTTTATTTATCTTTTTCTTCTCTTCTAGACTGCCAAGGGGATGTTCCAGATGATCTGCTGCAAGAACAATAATATTTTAACGATTATTTCTCTTCTTCGCCCCTGAACGATCAGAAATAATATTATTTTCGAGCATTCAGGGAAATCATATCGTCGTCCTAGAATCAAAAGGGCGTAAGTCAGTATCCTTATGAAAAAACCAATGTAGATTCAACTTTGTAGATTTCCGAAAAATGGCACTTACGCCTTTTTGACTCTAGGGCGATGGGAATAAATGAAAAGAATTACTTACATATGGGTTTTTTTTCAGGTGGATGTTCAGGATGTGGATCCTCGAGTTTAGGAATCACGTTACAGCAATAAACCTAAATTCCAATTAATAATTCAAATAATTTCCGTGAAACAGAATAATTTACTCAAGCTGACTAAAAGATTTTCCCTCACCTGACACGGATTTTCCAGTTCCGTAAAGTGCGTAGCACACTTAGCAGGTCTACCGAGTGGAACTGGTTCTTTATTAATACTCTCCACATCACCCTGATCATTTTCATCAGCATTACTTGGCGCAAGACCGCCGCCATTTCTGCTGAGTCCATTGCCTGGAAAATCGTTGTTCTTCTCATGTTTACCCTGTCCACCAGAGTGTCCAAATGGATACCACGATGTTATTTCTTGTGAATAAAGTTGCTGCTTTGTATTTGGTGGTAATGTTGATAAACCAATGTCTTTAACGGTTGCTTGTGCCTCTGGATCTTTGGTGAGTCCATTCTGTTTATAATAACTTGATTGTGTACTTTGCAAAAGTGGATTGAATCGTGAATTATAATTTGGTGTTGTGGATAATGTTGGAGCTGGTCCAATTCCCATTATTCCACTACTAGCAGCAGCTGTCCATTCCAATGAACTTCTTTTTTGATACTCCATGAAGTAAAGTGTTGCCATTGCAACAAGACAGAACGCCATTATCAATATGAGTATAACAATAATAATTTGTATAAATTTATTGCTACAAAGTAAATCATCATCTCTGTCTGTTCGTCTTGTTATCGAACTTTTTTTACCGGACGATGAATATTTGCTTGAAATACTTGAGACTGTACTGACGGAACTTTTTAAACTATCGCCTCTCTTCAATTTAGCCAAACGTTTATTAATTCTTTCTAATTGATCAATACGCGTTTCTAAGCTATCAGTTACTTTGCATAATTCTTTAACTGCCCCGACATTCTCCATGAATATTCTTTCCTTATTAACGACCAAAAAATTTTCAATTCTCTGGCCATTTGGTAATACGATATCACCAGCTGGTAATACAGCTTCTGGTATTATTTGCTGGACTTCTTGGGCAATAACACCAGTGTCCTCTTGTGTTTTGATACCAAGACCAGAGTGTAATGCAAATTCTGGTGCATATCTGTATCTAACGACTCTCAATTGCTGTACATTCCTCAATTGCTCTTTAGTATCAACTTCTTGAACATTTTGCTTAGCTCGGGCATCGCTTGGCTGTACGATGTGTCCGGTCACTTTCATATTTCCATGCACAACCAATGCTTCATCTGGTCTATCAGTATTTATGCCAACTCTACCGGCATGATAAACACTATCGGGTGCTGCGCCTCTTTGCCAACCACCCTCTGTACCAACTCCGGTACCTTCCGATTCAAATTGTCCTGGATTACTTGCCCTAACAATTATTCTCTCCGATGCATGTGCAACAACTTGATAACTCGATTGATCCGATGTGTGCGCATGTAAACCAACTACGAGATGAAAGTATCGCTGATCTGGATTTGGTTTTCCTTTCTTTCTCATGTTATTACTTGTTGTTTCGGAAAAATGGAGACGACCAACTGTCACTTTTGTGACACGCTCACCACCCAGTTCAACCCTGAAAGGGGTGCTATTTTAGTGTAATGATGAGACTGGATTGGGTGGGGGATATTGCCAAAATTTTGAAAAAAACTAATACTTTTTGGAGGGTTGGTCGATTGATGAGTTTATCGTTTTGTGTCTCGACAAATCTGTATGAACCTCGTTCTTGAGGAAATGTTTGCAACAGAATTAAATTTTTTTTGAATCTTGTCTAATACTTGGAACAGATTTCAAATAAATTAACGAATTTGAACGTTAAATGTTAAATTTTTTTGTTGGAAATGATTTGACTTAGAAGTTGAAAAAACTTTTCATAAAAATCTGGAAAATGGACGTTCGTAAAAGAAGTGTAATTGAACAAACAATTCAGTAGGAAAGTGGCTAAAGAAGAATAGCTCCAAAAATCATGCTTTCCCTTAAAAAATTCTCTCTAAGACCATTCATTCCAAAGATATTCAGAGGAATGAAAAATTTTGTCTCATTTTCTTTCACCACATTCCTGCTGAATAATTGACTCCATGAATACTTACACAACAGGATGAAAAGGTTTCTTGCTCCTGTCGCTCTGGCTCTGCTCCACCCTGATAGTCTGCGTCGGTGATTCCACCTTAACTCCGTAAAAATGGAGTTGAAAGCTGCTGATCTTCTTCAGACCCTCTCCAGTTCTAACAAAAACCGCATCACCCTGCAGTTGTGCATGACAAGTAATTTGAAAATGATTTTTCTTCTGGCAAACAAATGCATCATCTGAATTACTAAAATTGAATCCCTTGTCAGCATCAACTCTGTAATGTGGTGTTGGTAATTCTTTTAAATTGTGATCACAGAGTGCGTGCCATGTTGTCTGTTGGAATGGATGAAATCTTATGCACTGATAGCTCGAATCAATGTATGAATTATCACCATTAACTTCATCATTATCGAGTACAGCACTGCTACTACTGCAGCTGTGTTCGACAGTGCCAAGTTCAGGCTCTTGTTTGACGTGGATTAAACCATCTTGGCTGTGTTTTCGTTTCTTTGGTGCTGATTGTAACGAAGAATAAATTGTTGTTATACCGCCGGGTTCATGGGCAATTGGTAGCGATGAATTTAACTGTTGTGTTGATAAATTTGTCGTTGCTGGAGTTAGAAGTGGCGTCAGAACTGGATGAGTTAGGAGCAGCGGATCTGATGAATTGCCGAGAGGCCTTGGCGATGGTGGAAGAAGAGTTGATGGATAATTTATTCCATTACTGGAATGATGAAGGAGAATTTCTTGGACTGTCGATTTTTGATGGGGTGAGTGAACGTGCTGGGATTCATGGTGACCCGGTGGTGAGTACGGTGGCTCGGAACCACTGTCTGGTGGACTTTCTGGTAGGGCGTGTGGAAGAACGTAGGATTGGGCATCTTTGTAAGGTGTTGTGGGTGGAACTGGTGTAGTGACGGGAGCGCACGGTGTTTGGACTGGGTGATTTTGTGTTATTGGAGAGGGGAGACGAGGTGGAGGTTGCTGGGGAGCTGGTGGATCTACTCGAGCATTGTGAGACGGAGGAGTGGTTGTCTCGTTGTGAGCTAAGGTATCTGCGAAGTAGCTGAAACAGGATTAAGAGAAAAATCGAGTTGTTACTCATTTTTTTCTGGGAATTTGTGGTTAATTTTTTTTTTTTTTATGATCTATTTCTGGTTATTTTGGAGATATTAGTTGTACTTGACGTTTGTGTAACTTTGATAAGTGGAGCACATGATAACGCATATGCATAAAAAATTTTGACTGCAATTTAAAAAATGAAATCGTTCAAAAAGTTTTGGCTCCAGTTAATGTTAAAAATAAAATGTTAGAAAGATTGAAATTGGCCCTAATTGTACACAAAACATTCGTTTGAAAATTCAATAAATACAACGGGTCCCATTACCCCTTAAATAATTTTCCCTCGTCTACGATTATTTTTTTCCTTTTTTTTCATTCAACGTTGAAGCACGAATGATCATAACAAAGGAAGTGATATCTCAATAGTAAAATGGTTCCGGTGGCACGAGCCCTCGATTGATAGTGTCCATTCTACCGTTTTCACTATTACCATTGTCCTACAAGTGCGTTTATTAACCGCTCTCCATCCCTCCCCTCTCTATCAGAGTTCTTTTTAAGTAGATATGAGACAAATTACCCTAACCCGTCACTAATGCGACACAGCACTGATTCTATCAATTTCGTTTGCCGTCTGCATGAGCCTCTGTCATTACGTTGTTACAAATGGTTTACTACTACTGTCCAAGCCCTCAATCGTGGAATTAACTTCATTTCTTTTTTTTTTCTTTCTTTACTTTTATTGATGTCAAAATGCTTTCAGTGCATTGTCACAGTTTCAGATAATAAATTCGTTAATTTTTCTTTATGTTATTCAATTTTTTGAGAAGAAAAAATAGTTTTGAAAATACTTTCATCAAAACTTTTTTCAATTTTTTCTCTTGTTAAAAAAAAATTGGAATTTTTTTGAGAAAAACATTATTGAATTCACAGAAAAAATAATTTTTTCGGGATACCACAGTTTTCCGAACGAAAATATTTTTCGTGAAAAAATACGGAATTATTTCTCATCAAAAAAGTGGAGAATTTAAATGGAAAAGTAATACAAAAAGTTTTAAAAAATATTGCAATTTTTTTCATTTCCCATCGGAGTTTTTCTTGAACGATAAAACATTTACGATGCCGGATGAATAATTTAATTTGCCTCATAATTTATCCGACACTTTACTTTTTAAAAAATTTCATCACTCAATTCATAAACTCATACTTTATCATGTTTAATTGAATTGCAATCGGAATTGTATACTTTACTCTTGTTTGTTTTTACTCCTTTTTTTCGGTAAATTTCATTGGCATGTGTTTATTCACCGCAACGGATTTTCTCACGATTAAATCACCGGTATTTAATCATTGGTATTTTTTTCTTATTTTTCCTTTCATCAAGGTTACACATCATTATTTCACAAACTCTTAACAATTGCAATTTTTTTGTAAAATATAGACACCTGAGATTGAGTTATTACCGTACGAAGAGTGAAGATGACGAGTCAATGAATTATTAAATTCAAAAAAATAAGAATTATTAGATACTTGGAAAGTAAATTTATCGATGAATCTCGATAAACCTTCAAATACTACGACTATGAAATTTTCAGACAAATCGATTTTATTCTGTCGTCAATTTTTTACGAATATCTCCGAATATAATGGAGATACGCCCTTTTTGCCCTAAACCTTTTTTGTAGCTCTTGAAATTTCCTACAAAAAAGCCTCAGGACAAAAAGGGCGTATCTCCATTAATTCCGGAGATATTCGCAGAAAACTGTTGACAAAATGGAATCAATTTGTCTGAAAACTTCATTTTCATCAAATAATTTATTTGATGAAAATGAAGTTTATTCGCATTTATTTTTTAAACTTACGTTGCTGAGGAAGGATTATCGCTGTTTATGAAATCCTCGAGTTGTGAAAAATCGAGTGCCTCATTGTCAATACCACCCACAAAATCGCCCCTTCCTGAAACAATGAAAAAATTCGAATAATTATTTAAACAAGTGAATAATAAATATTGCACACGATCTAATTCAAACGCGGTTATTAAATTATACAATTACGGTTCAACAATCATCTCATCACTAATTTCCAGCGAAACAAAATGAGTCTCTAAATAAATCAACTCGGCTTGAATTTTTTCCGTTCGAAATTTTTGAAAATCGCTCATTAAATCAGTATTAAAAATTTCACAATCCTCGTACAATTTTAACTCAAAATGAAGCTTGCAAGATGAAGAAAAAAAAATCTAAAAAATCCTGAATATTTATCCATTAATTTAAAACGACATATTTCGATGCAAGGACAAATGATTTCGTCCTCCTGTCGAAGTGAATGTGCATCAATGTGGAGCATTTATAGTGACATGTATCGCAACGAATGAAATGAAGAAATGTGAACAATTAATTCGCACTTCAGGATTAACTTGAGAAACGTGCTGGATCACAAACTCTGACCCTAACATCACAAATTAACGTGCTGTGGCATTATTTTGCCTTCGAATTTTATTGAATCAAAACAGATTTATTGATCTCATTTCCATTGACTCATTTTCGTGTCAATTTGAGACAATCATTGAGCCAATAATTCAATTTATTTCGTTGGCTTTTTTTCATTTCATTCTTCATTATTAATGACGTTTTATGTGCCTCTCTCTCTTCTTCTTTTCAAGTGCGCGTGGGTGAGATGGCAAGGTTTGAAATACAAGTGTGTTGGCGCGAATGAAACAGCAGCTGATTGCTGAGGTGTCGACCTCGGTGCCCCTTCCACAATTCTTGTGTCTGCATTTATTCGTCTTTTTCTACTTCTCACTGGATTTATAAAAGGTCTTGTGAATGGCGTTGAATTCTTTCTGGGGCTCGCATACCTTGGAGAATATTATTCAAACTCGCGTGATGGGAATATCCCATTGCGTTGGAGTTGAGTTCAAGATTCTTCGATTATTCATTTAAATGTTGAGTAATTTTTTTTGGCAATAAAATAATTCGCGTTTTTTCAAGTTATTTCCTTCGTTCGAGGTGGTGTTTAATTAGATTTATGAATGGGTAAATTAAATGGATTGAAGATAAAATGCAGAATAATTTTAATACTGTTATTTAATGAGAAAACGTTTTTTTTGGGAGAAACGTAGGAAAATTTTGTCATTGGAAATGTAAAATAGAAAAATCATTTTTGGGAAGAAGATGGATTTTAAAAAATGGATCCTGAGTTTTTGGAACATTTTTGAGAATTTATGTTGCTTCAAAAAATCAGGAAATGTTAAAAAATGATTTAATTGATGAGCTAATTAAATGAAAAAATTAAAGATTTCGGTAAATTTTTAATTTTTTTGCAAAAATGTAAAAATTATCATTTTTGCAAAATACCATTCCTATTAATACCATTCCAATAATCCTGTTTCGAAAATTCCCAAAGTGTCCATTTTGCCCCATCTTCCCGCAATTCGGAATTTATGAGATATAATAAAATTTCTGTGATACCGTTTTCATTTTTTTCTACAAAAAAAAATATCGCGATAATCATTCAACTTAAATATTCAGCAAACAATAATTGTCATTGATTTTTTTAATGCTATTGAAAAAAAAAAAATCTTTTATTGTTTTTACCACTATTTTTCTCTCAGTGAATCTTCTTTACTGTCAGATATCCCACGGAAAATGATCCGAAACAAACAGCACCTCATTTTCCACTTCACTTTCGAAGTGAAAACGAACACTTCGAAGAACACTTCAATGATGTGTTTATTTACAAAGTGGCTCTTGTAGACACTGATCGTTTTCTACATTTTTTTTCGACAGTAATCATAACGGTAGTAAATAACAGAAAGTGTAGAGAGCACCTTGGACCCTCTTGAGAGCTTAATCGAGCGATTCAAGTGTCATAACTCGTCCCTTCCGGTCGTACATAGTTGGAATTGAAACTGGTAGTTGACTTAAGGATGCCTCCGTTAAGAAGTACAGATTGGCTCTTTTTTACCCAAACAAAAAAAAAACATTGGACTGCTTCGTTTTTTTACAGAAGAAAAAAGAAACAGTAATGAACGTTGATGATCTGAATTTTTTTGCTGTCGAAGAACCGTTCGAGTGAAATTGTAAGTGATCGCTCAGACTGAAGAGAGAGATGGGGGCATGAAAGAATCTATTATTTCATATCGTCACCCTAGAATCAAAAGGGCGTAAGTGCCATTTTTTTCTTGCTGAATAATAAAAGAGCGTAAGTCAGTATTCTTATGAAAAAATGAATGTGGATCCAATTTTGGTAGATTTTTAAAAAATGGCACTCACGCCCTTTTGACTCTAGGACGACGATATCTTCACTACTTTCCACGAAAATCCAGACTTGAAAATTTTCTCTTCAGAAACATTAATTCTTCTTCATCGACATTGAAAATATTTGTCCTCATTGTGGATTGAAATTTTCCCAATATTCCTTAGAAAAAAATTCCCCCCTTCATTTCCAAGATACAATCGAAAGGATGAATTCTGAAATATTATCTATTTCATGGATGACAAATCTGTGGGATACAAGTGGGGATGAATTGGCCTGTGCAGGCATTGGGGCGTTGCCAACACTGTCAGTGTTCTCTTATCGACCAAACAAACCGAGCCAAAGGGAACTTCGACCAAGTTTCCTCCAATTCTCGCAATGAAGTTCGAAGAGAGTCATAAAAATGGAAAAATAAATTTCTTCGAATAAAACCGCCTCTTTCACCTCAATGACATATTCCAATTTTTTTCTGCCAATTTAATTTAACTGAGTCACGTCCGGAAGTGGAAATTGACTTGTCCCCGTATCACAAGATTGTAAAGAAAACACGGCTTTCCAGCCAGGGGCGGAGACTCGATGCGCGTCAACCTAGCTGGACGACTTTCCCAGATAAAACGTTAATTCAACATTTGCTAGGTTGACGATGACGAGTCTTAATACTTCTGAGAATTTTTTACATGGTTTTTTCTTTTTTCTCCTCTTTTATTTGTCATGACATTTTTTGCGTAATAGATGCACGTGTAATTAGCGTAGAACACGAAATCCAATTAAAATTGTGCCTCCATTAAAATTTCACAAAAATCATTTTGTTTCTGAATGGAAGCATTGAAAATATCTCTTTTAATTCGAATTTATATCGAAATGTAACTTGGAATGGTCCAGAACATTGAGAGATAATGTTGCCGCAGAATCAAAAGGGCGTAAGTGCCATTTTTTAAAAAACTATAAAAATTGAAGCTACACTCATTTTTTCATAAGAATACTAACTTACGTCCTTTTATTATTCAGCAAGAAAAAATGGCACTTACGCCCTTTTGATTCTACAGCGACGATATCATTCTAAGTACTATAAAATTATAGTTGAAGGAGACCTCAACCATTTTGCTTTATCAATACTAACTTTAAAATCAAAATTGACATCATTATGCAATATAGTAAATCAAACCATGGAAATTTCCTACAAGAAACGATGAATTTCACAAATTATTGATATTATAATTTTTAGCGAAAAAGGAAAAGATTTCGAAAAGGAGAAAATTAAAAAATAAAAAATAAAATGAATAAACATAGTGAGAAGAAAAATGCTAGAATTAAGTAAACGATTTTTTCCGCGACAAAACATAATTGACAAACAAATTTTTATTTCCCTCGAAAAATATTCTTGCGGAAACATTTCAAATTCCGTAGCAGGAAATACGCCGCTTTTGAAAGGGTAATAAAGTTGCTTGTTTCAATCGCTTTTTTATCGCAAAAACATCGAATTACTGAATGCTACCATTTTTTTTCTCAGTGTACATCTCTATCGAATTTACATTTTAAAAAAATCTCTATCGAATGAGGTAAATGGCCCCATTGCCACCAGCACCCTGATTATCTTTCTTCCACGCGCAGTCTGCATATATATGCATAGATAAATGATCTGTCATGAGAAAATTTTCGACGAATATACTGTCAGAGAATTATTATTTAAAATTCAACGAAAAAATATTAAAATATTTAACAAACTTCAGTTAACTTGGAATTTCATGAAATTAATCTCCGAAAATTAAGTCGCTATGAAAATATTCGAATGAGATATTTTTTGTAGAGAATGAAAAGTTCTCCGAAACGGTCTCTTGATAAATTCTCCCAAACTCGATAGTTTTTGAGATATTTTCAAAAAGAGCTCCATGAAATGATTAAATTCATCTCATCTCACCGCCGAAAAAATTCAAAAATGGCTACCTTTCATAAACAATTGCATAATTTCATAAAGATAATTCAGAAAAATCGGAATAAATTGATAATACAATTGTTTTTTTTTCTAGTTTGAAAATAAAATTATCAATACGAAAATAATAATGAATTTTATTTGATTAAATTGATAGATTGTGGATGAAATTAAAAGAATAATAGGACACGAATATTTTTTTCATTACTCATCGTTGCCGAACGACGCAACAAAGACACGTAACATAAACCACGATAAGTCACGAGTGAATACAATCAAACGAGAGTGAAAGATGATTTTCATAAAGAATTCAATTGTCATATTTTATTCATCATTGTTTCGTTAATTCCGATCTTTTCACACAATACTGTCGTTATGGGGAGTTAAATGAGTGACGAATGACCCGAGAGAAGAAAAAATTTCACTTTCAGAAAAAAAAAACTGCTTAAACTATAAAATTTACGAATAAGACGAGTTGCTTACTGAATTTTACTGTTAAGTAGTTTATTAATGATCCATGAGAATAATTTTCTCAGAACGATCGAGCACTAAACTTTCTACATCTAAATAATTATTGACTATTGGAAAATATGAATCGTAGAATGTTAATTTTGCGTTATTGCATGCAATAAAAAAAAGCAATAATTTTCTTTCTTTCCCGAGAAACCGATAAAAAAATCTTATCGTGAGAAGGTTATAATTTTTTTGGAATCGCAAAGTTGATTGATTTTCAAAATTTTCGATTTCTTTTTAAAAAATCGAAAAATCCTTTAATACAAACCCCTTTGATTAAATAGTTTTTAAGTTATTAAAGAAAAAGAAAATTCTTCAAATTTTGTAAGCTCAAAAAAAATTGTTAAGAGAATAAACAATTTATGAAACAAATTAATAAATTTTCTAGTAATTTTTTCGAACAGGTGCTAGTGACAATTGAGTATTTTACAGTAATCAAATGTGACCGGAAGTGCGGCATTTAAACGGCTGAGTTAATCGAGCAACAGTTCTCCTTCACTCGAGGGGGTAGTTTTAGACAGCTGCATTATTTATTCATTGGTATTATCATAGGTGAGCCTCCACCCCAATGCGCACACACAGTGGTCTCATGTCCAGACGATCAGGGTGATTATGATAATTGGATGGTTTTTATCGTGGGGATTGTGTCAGGTGTGCAACATCGTGTGTGAAAACACGCGCCGAACCAAACACAATTTACGTATCATTCCTCACCGCCCTTTCAGTTTATATAATCTCGATAAACGTTTTACCCTTTCGCTTATTTTCTGGTTTTTGTCAACACGTCAAATTTAGTTATTAAGGTAATTATTTCGGATTTTTACTGGGTTATTTTTTTTTGTTTCAGTAATTGTTAATCTGTTTTCTCAAACTTATTATTCATATAAAAAAAAATACAACAGAAAATTTTGAGTAATAATTAATCTCCGATTAATTTCTAATAAAATAAGTTCTTTTACTGAAAACTAATTAAAATTTTTTCACCTGCAACCGCAAGTATTCTTCTTGCCGCAGAATGTCCGATCACCGAGTTATTCTCTTCTGGATCATTCTGATGGTTCCTATTACCCTCAATAGCTTCACCAGACTGATGCTGAATTGTCCAAGTGAATTCCATTTTTTTTATTTTCAAAAAAAACTAATTATCACAACACACATAAAAATTTTTTTCACCAATTAAATATTTCTCCCCTACATTTTTGAGTTTTCAATTTTTTTTATCTTCACATTTCACGAAAGTTTCAATGTCTCCGGTAATGAAAAAATAATCACCAACATCACCAAGAAAATACGAAGAAAGCGAAGTTTTTTCACTCGATCAATGATTCAAAAAAAGTTCCGCAAAAATTGAGAAATCACGAATTTTCACATCAGCGAGTCAAATACTGCCACTGAATTTGAAATAATTCCACGTAAAACAAATCCACCTTTCTCTCAAAGTTAAAACGATGGATCTGGGTTGACGATTTTAAAACAAATAACCGTCTAGTGGGAGAGAAAATTTAATATTTTTTTTATTATTATTCTTGCAAACCAAACGAAAGTTCACAGACGTTCAGTTAACGTTTGACGATGTAGATTTAATACCGGGGAATCAAAGGTACTCGGATTGGTTAGTTGTACTTGTGTGCAACGTGAAAGGTTAACGTAGAATGGACGAATCGGGGATGACTACTGCTGGCAAGAGGGGCGGTGCTTAAGTGAGGGATGTTTTTTAGTGTATATATACATTGCTTCAACCCCTCTTCTGACCCCACTTTGGCAAATATGCATGTGGTTTTAAGACACTGATGGAATATTTGTTCTTTCAGAAATGATTTGCGTCAATAAACTGCGAAAAGTAGAATCGGTGTTGATGAAATTATTGGATTTTCGAAATTTAGAGAATTTCATTACAGGGATCCAAAAATTTCGGCTTTTACTTCTACTAAAAACTCATGAATTCCCTTGAATTTTACCCAAAACTTGAATTTTCATGACCATTTTTCCCTCAAAATAAATTAAACGTCACGCTCATGAAAATTACCATCAGATTGTCCATAAAATTTCAATTTTTTTCTAACAGTGTAGCACAAAATAAATTTTTAAGAATTATCTTGGAGCGATATCGTTTTAATCAATTATTTCGAAAACTACGAAAAATAGAGAAGTTTCCCCAAAGATCAAATTTATTTGTCTTCTCTGTCTTTATTTAACTGTTGAGTTTTGATGATCAGCGGAATTTCCAATGAGATAAAAAGAAAAAAAATCGAGAACGTTATTAATAGATATTTATTTCCAAATATTATTGCCAACAGAATTGATTATTTTCAATCGTGACCACAGATGCTTGAAGTTTTAAATAATAAAAATAAATTCACTGAATTAATATATTTTTTTTCTCATCCACTATTCATCGATAGATAACGAAAACGTTATAATGGTGTGTTATCACGTGAAATTCAAATAAATTCCGTGCAGTGCCTCGGCCCGACGTGATATTTGCCTGTATCACCGCATCAATTTAATTCGTCACATTTTATGATCCGGGAAAAAAGAAAAGGAGAAAAAAATGAAAGAAGTGAAATTGTTAGGGGTGTGCGAATAGTATTTGAATTGAATTGAATCGATAATTTTAAGTAAATTTATAGCAAGAAATTATGGAAAAATTTTAAATGATGATAATTACATTGGGATGAATTTCTGCTTTGAGAATGAAGAAAAAAAATTCACGCCTTTTTACATTTTGTTGAACAAAAAATTTTCTGGAAAAAAACAATATTTACATTTTTTTCCACATTTTTCATAAATTATCTTAATTAGCGGAGAAAGAATGAAAATCTAAATGGAAATTAGTGAATAAATTTTCAAGGATTAAATAACTCCTGATTTAATTGAACGGAAAGAAACTTAATTTGACATTTCTAAGAAACTGGAAATAAAAATGAAGAGAATACGGATGAGGTCACGTTGGAGTGGTTGATTTGGTTAGTATCAAAATAACGCTTATGAAAACACAACACTGAGATCGTTATCGGCTCAACAGTTAATTTTTTTTCTTTCACCCTCATTCACCCTCGTTTGTTTCGACGAGAATAATAGTGAATAAAATTTTTTGTGAAGGGGGAATTGTGTCCCATGGGATTTCATGGTGCGTGTAATTCTATCGCCACGCGCCAAAGATCGCTTTCGTGACGATGTTTATAAAATAATTTTTTATGTAAATGTTTAAACCGGTGTTAAACGGTAGGAAAAATAAAAAACCCCATACACATGTTGATTAATGACTATTTAACGATCAGTTAATAGAAACAAAAATATTCAACGAATTTGTAATAAAATTACGCGACAATTGTTAACGGTTTCTCATGTATAATGATTTTTTTCAGCAAATCACTGAGTTTTACTTGAAAAATAATAGCATGATTTTTCTAGGAATAAATGTTTTCCTTGTTAACTCAGCAATTGAATTAATTATCGAAGATAAATCGATTATTAAAGACGACGAATTAATAAAGATGAATAACTCATTGTTATTTGAATCCATAATTTTTTGTTTCAATTTAATTTATATTTTTTATGAAAATTGAAATTACAAAATTTGATTTTCATTTTTTCTATTGCAAAAAATCGATTATGAAGAAAAATTATCAATTCAAAAAACTAAATTTTCCGTAATTCTCAAATCCGCCCATTTTTTCCCACCATTTGCTCAAAGTTTTCAATGTCAGGTTGAATAACTGGAAAAAGAATTAATCATCTCTCCTTCTTTTTATACTAAAACATTTAAATTATCACTCAGTGGCGCCAAAGTAATCGATAATTATAAGCGACTTGATAAACAGACGTTTGGGAGCGACTGGAGTAAATCACTTGGGAGTAATTTTAATGCGGCAAATTATTGTTTGATGCATGTGCGAGTTAAATGCATGCTTATCGTTGTCTCTCATATGGTCGGAGTATGGTTCAAACCCCCACTCTCAATTCTTAATTTTCTTTTTCATTATATGAATTTTAGTATTTTGTTGTGAAAAAACACAAAGATTTTTGCCGCAAATTATTACTGGATTTGAATTTCTCAAGTCGAAGATCTATACAGAAGTTAACACTTTTTCGCCGAGTGCACTGAGAGAAAAACGAATTTTTGTACGACGAAGAAATTTTCAGACAAAATCATTTTAAATTTGAATTTAATTTATTGTTGATATCTCCGAAACTGTCGGACCTAAATAGATTATGTTACAGCATTTTTCAGTGGAAATTTCTCTGGTTTTCCGATCCCACATTTGAAGTTTCAAAAAAATTTAAATTTATCATCTGGAAAAATAAAATTATCAAGAATACACAGAAAATTCTTTTTCCCCCCGAAATATTTTTTCAGATAATTCCTATCGATATACTAGGAATCGATACATAGAGGAAATCTTACGGAAAACTGTGACATAAAGAAAACCATTATTGTCCAAGTTGTATAATTCATTTTCCGTTCTTCAATCGGGTTATTAGTGGGTTTTTCCATGCATCAATATCTGATGAGTTTCGAGCCACAAATTGCGGAGTGATGTTTATCATTTTAATATCTCCACTCAATTATCCTTAATAACATTGTATAATAATTTTTTTCGCATTCTTTGCAAAAAAAAAGAAACTTTTTCGTATAAAAAAACATCAGGATAATAATTTTTGAAAATTAATACTAAGAACGAATTTAAACGTAACTTAAAAAAAAAGTTTCGAACGATTAGAACAGTTTTAGTGATGATAGCCTAACGGTCCCATGGGAGTAATTTGCCACGAGTGATTATACAAAACGCGTTCATTGAGTTTTATCACAAAATTCCCGGAGCTTGGCACTAACCACGATTGGATTTCACATGTCAGATTCCATTCGCCTTTTTTCTCTTCAATATTATTATTTCACCCATTAATTATGAATTAATTTTTTTTTCGATTCGCTAAAAAAAAGTCCTGATGGCAAATATAATCGCCAGTTAAAGGGAAACGAAAGACTGAGTAAGTTACGAATTTTGGAACTCATTGTTTAGCGATATTTATGAATTTTTTGATAAAATAAGAGTAGGATCGACTTTTCAAT
>JABSMS010015428.1:0-12310 GCA_018902275.1 Aleiodes sp. PSUC_FEM 10030003
CTGAAATCGAAGAAAGCCAATGCTGATCATTATAATCGAGCTAAGATGCATCTGGTTGACCTTGCCGGGTGAGGAATTTGATTCTGCTAGGGGCAAAATGGAATATTCTGTTCAGCGAAAAGGTAAAACAGGATAAGTCGATTTTTCCCGCCAATTCTTTTTCTCAAATATCTCAGAAACTAATGGAGTTACGTCCTTTTTGTCCTAATGCTTTTTTGTAGCTCTTGAAATTCTCTACAAAAAAGCATCAGGGCGAAAAGGGCGTATCTCCATTAGTTTCTGAGATATTTGTGAGAGATCGGCGAAAAAAATCGACTTATTCTGCTTGACTTCTTCACTACTGAATTTATTTTTTCTTCATCTACCGTTCTGCCCCATCTATCTTCCCTACCAAAAAAAAATACACAGATGAGACTGGGGCAAGATGGTAGACGGGGCAGAATGGAATGATGGGGCGAAAGGGAATGACGTATACAATGTATTTAATTCTCCCCAGCTTCCCTCATTATAAAAAAATTCTGTGGAATTCATAGAAAGTTTTATTCACCAGATCTGAGAGAGTTTACAAGTGCGCCATCACTGGAACAATTCTCATGGAAGCTAAGCACATTAATCTGAGTTTACATTACTTGGAGCAAGTGATAGTACACCTGGGACAGGAGAACAATATTCACGTACCATACAGGTATTTTATAAATATTTATTAATTATCATTTTGACTCCAACGAAGATCATATCCCGTCGTTCTCGACGAAAGTTGATTCATTCTATCTGATGTTATCTCGAAAAATGATATTTTTTAGTTTTCTGATTTTTTTCTTTTCGCTACAAGATAAAATAAAAATGAAATTAAATAATGAATAGGAAAAGATTGACTAAGCCGATTACGTTTAAATTTTCATTAATTACCTGAAAGGAACTCACTGCTCACTGGGATACTGAGAGACAGCCTTGGAGGAAATTGTATTACGATAATGCTGGCAGCCCTGAGTGTCTCTGTATACAATCTCGAGGTCATTGAACTTCCTAGAGTCCACGAGTATTCGTGCGAATGTCACAAGATTTTTTTTAATCCACATATATTTCTTAATTAACGCTTATTGGGAGAAAGTAAAAATGGCCAACGTTGGCCCATTACTGGCAACAGGCTCTTGAATGTCGGCAGAAAACCTTTGTTCAAGAATATTCTTATTATTGATGACTGAAATCGGAGCGTTATCAAATCTCAATGATGGCAAGAGACGTTGGGCCAATGTTGGCACAATGTCGGCGTTATATTATCGAGCAATGAACCAATATTGTGCCGACATTGACTTCATATTATGATTTTTCGGGAAACAAGAATCGAACCATTATCGGCATGTGATTTTGGCCGACATCGGCCCAGTGTTGGCATTGTCTCATCGACAAATGTCGGCATACGATACTGCGCGATTTCAATGCAATATAAACCTGAAACTGGATAAATATCACGATAAAAGTCCAATGTCGGGTCAACGTTGGCGCAATGTCGGCACGTGATATTGAGCCAAAATCGACGGAATATTGCAGTGTGATATTCACATGATTATTTGAATGTAATATTTGACCAACACTGGCCGAACATTGGGCCAATGTTGGCCCCTATTCTACATCTCATTTTAATCAATTTTTCAGGAGACGATATCAACTTGCAGATTTTCTCAGCGGGTTGCACTAATTAAAAATTACGCTAAATTAATTCCCGACACTAACATTGACACTGAAATTGAGCTGCTTAGAATCGAGAACGAAAGACTCAAGAAATTGATTAATGAGCTCGAGAAGAAACAAGTTTGTTTTACCAATAGTTTTCTAATTTGTTTTAGGACAGTTAAAATACTTGACCCTTTTTTCTTTCAGTCCGACGAAATTAATTCACAGAAAGAGAGAACGTATTACAAAGATTTAGTTTTACAAAGAGATCAAGAGATCTGTATCCTTTTTTTCAATAATTTCTCATCGCACTAACAAAGTGATGAGATTCGAATTTCGAAAGTCGGAAAAAAACGACTATGAAATTTCCAGACAAATCGATTTTATTGTGTCATCAGTTTTTTGCGAATATCTCTGAAAATAATGGAGATACGCCCTTTTTGCCCCGATCCTTTTTTGTAGAAAATTTTAAGAGCTACAAAAAAGCATCAGGACAAAAAGGGCGTATCTCCATTATTTTCAGAGATATTTGCGAAAAACTGATGATAGAATAATGTCGATTTGTCTGAAAATTTCAGTCGTGGAAAAAATGAAATGTCTTTCCCTTGAATAATTCCTTAATAATTGTGCAGCCCATTTAATTAATATGATGAAGAATCACGAAGTGGAGAAGAGGAGAAAAAATATTGACAAAATTATTGAAACTGATAAACCGAATTTGGAGCTCCGTCTCAACGAAGTAATCGTCAATATCGAACCAATAAAAACATCAGTTAATGGCTTCAAGCGAGAACCGAAATTTCCGAATGGAATTCGTTTGAATCAAACAGAAGTCATAATGAAAGAAAACGAAAGTAAAGAAATTTCGGAAGGCGTAGAAACGCCGCGCGTTAATTTAAGCGCGCGTCAAATTTTACGATTTTCACCGAAAAACGAAAAATTATTACCCGCTCATAATTCGAACTGTGAAGCATTAAAATCAACCTCGCGGCATGCAGAGGCGCGTCACGTGGTAAACGAACATAAAAGTCCGATTGAATTAATTAAAAACTTTAAAAATTCCGTGAGTGAGAACGAAGAGGTGAAAGGGTTTGAATTTTTTGAGGACGAATACTGTGTTGGGTTTAATAAAAATGCTAATGAAAATTATCATAGTGGTATGAAGAATGAAAGGGCTCGGGATGATTTTGAAAAATCGTTACCTCTCACTGGGGATTCGGAGATTGATGAGGAAATCATTGCTTTCTACAAAGCCCAACGATCCGGTAGTTTCTATTAATTTAATTCAATTTATTGTTTAATTAATAAATATAATTGTTTCATTCAGAAATTTTAAATCTATTTTATTAATTCGTATAAATAGAAGATCAATAAATATTTCTATAATTTTTTCGAGTAGGGAATGTCGAAAAAATAGGAACGTTTTCATTCAAAAAAATGATTTTTCCGAAATTTTACATTTTTGCAATTTTTAAAATTTTAATTCTTCCGAATTTTCATTCAATTTTTTTCCCCCATTTTGCCCCTATTTCACACACTCCCAACAAAAAAAATCAATCACACGAAATATCTTCCGCACGAATTCTCTCGCCGTACATTTTCGCTTCGAGAATCGTGAACTTATTACCATCAACCACCCCCAAATAATTTTTCTCCGCAAGTCTCCGCCTCCGGAATTTAAAAGTCACCAATTTGTCAGCCCTCATCTGCAGCGTCTCCCGATACCTAAAGCCTGCGACACCTTCGTATTCATGAATACGAATTCTACTTCCGTCCTCGATGTAAATCATGAAATTCTCAACGAATCCATCAAAATTAATCATCACAATTGATTCCGCCCTGTATGCGCCAATTGTCTGCGTGATTTGACCGGAAGTAGCTACGAATAAATAATCCTCCGTTATTTTTTCATCGTAATAAACAAAAAATTCTCTCTCAAATATTCCAGCTCTCACTCCAGCAACGTTCCTAGTTCCATAAACGTTCGCCATCGCCGTGAAATTCCCAGAATTCACGTCAAAATCATAGATCGATTCGTCGTCGATCAGCAACACTCGATCGCCATCGCCATGTTTGACGAATCCGCCATTTTTATTTTTCATCGAGAACAAATTTCGTCGCGAGTCCTTCGAAATATTCGCCACCGAATAGTAGAACAAAGCGCCATCTGCCACGACGATAAACTCATAATCTCCGATTTTTCTCGCCCCCGTGACGTCACCAAGGTCGATAACGTTCTCGATACTTTCCTTCACTATTCTCCACAAGTTCCCGCGGTTTCCACTCTCAGTTCTTCCCACGGTAACAAAGTACTTGTTCCCCCTGTAATCGAGCGTGATCCACGCGTCGATAACTCCGAAATTATCGACAGTCGCTCGCTCAACGAATCGACTGTTGGTAAAGACGAAACCGTTCAATTGTCGATTTTCCAAACTCACGAATAAATAATCAACATTGTTCGACTCGAAGTGATGAATACTGGCGATCGAATCGTTGAACTCCATTACCTGAACTTTCTCAAAGAATTTGAATTTGAATATCTGCCTTTTCGCGGGAATTTTCAAAGCCTGAACGTCTTCGCACATGCTCCGTAGATCTCTCGCTTTGTTATCAACAGTCGATGCTGCAGTGACGTCACTCGCGCGTAGATCATCGACTAGTTTTCTCAAGTCTGTTCCGTTTATGATTCCAGAGCTTGCGACATAACCTTTCAAGTGAACATTTCCGTTGACCGTCCACAGACCGGAAATGATTTGTTTAAAGGGAAACTTGGTAGTAACGGCAATCTGTTGCCAGGTTAGAGGATCGATTCCATTGTAGCGATCCAGAATTCTCAAGCTCCCATTCAGAATGATTTTCTCACTAAATATAAAGTCATCAGTTATTGTCTCGTTGTCGTAAAGCGTCACGAATCTAAGCGGATCAATGCCGTTTATCCGTTGGGCATCAAAGTCGCGACGGATGTTGACGTCAGCTGATAATATCAAATTCCCTGTTATGTTCTGTGCTCCGTTGAGTTGAAAGGTTTCACGGTAGATCGTAGCGAGGTCCTCGTTATTGACCTTTCCCGCGATTTCTAAGTTACCGACGGAGATATTGATGCAGCGAAGAACGTCAGACACTACTTTCCCTTCTTTCAACGGAATCAGATTATTCATATTTACGTCATTCAGTGTTCCGACTCTGATGTTCGAGGCGAAGACCGCATTTTCGAAAGTGATTGTTCCAGGAACGAATTCCGGTTTCATCAGATTGATCGCTCTCTCCTTCAAATCGTTCAGGTCCACGTCCATCAATCGCGCAGCCTCCATCTTTTTCGTTACGATGAGATTTCCGTTGATAACGATATCTTCAGAACAGTTAACTTCACTCAGAAGTAAGGGCCTATCAATGAGAACCACTGTTTTGTAAAATTCCGTGAGGTTGATGTCGTTGAATCCTTCCGTGATCATCAAATTCGAGAAGGTCGTCGAGTTCTTGAAGACTTTGGACCCCGTGATGGAAGTGTCCTCACCATTCAAGAACACGAGGGAGTTGTAAAGTTCCGTGAAGTCAGTTTTCTGTACAGTTCCAGTCAAAGAGAGGTTCTCAATGCTGACGTTCGGCGTGAATTCGAAGTTTCCGTTGAGCAGGAAGACGTTTTCTGTAACGTACTCGAACCTCTTTTTGATGTCGTCCACCACTGTTCTACCGATTTTGCTGGTTCCGTAGAAGTGTCCTTCAATAATTGTTTTGCCCTTGACGACGATCGGTCCGTCGAGGTATTGATGATTTGACGGGTCCAAGAACAAATTCCTTGGGCATCGGTTCCACGCAGAAATTTCTAGAATCTCGCAGACGATCTGGGGCATTCGTTTCTCCCCATGAACCATGATGTTCCGGTCCGTCTTCATAACGGAATCGTTGACGAGTTCCGAGAATCGGTTGAGGTTCAACAAACCGGAGATGTTCAGGTCCCTAATGCGAGTATTGCTCTCGAAAACAACAGTTCCCATAGTTTCCGAATGATAGATCTCAGTCAGATTGATACCGTTCAGTGTCCCAGCACTTATCAAACCAGTCACCGACAGGTTACTGATCGAAACATTCCCCTCGACGATTCTGTCATACAAATCATCAAGATCTCTCCTCATATCTTCAAGATCCATCACCGATTTTCCATCAATCGTCTCCGCGTGAAGCATTCCAGCGTTCAAATTTTCGATCTCGTAGTCACCCGTCAGTACTTGGGCCTTCGTCTTCGATATTCTTCGGGAAATGAAGTCCTCGTAGATCATACCATTAACCGTCACCGGTGTAACGGTCTTAACATCCAAAATTTTGGCGGTTAGATTCTTATAGACGAAAGACGCCAAACTTTGGTTCACCCTCGCGATGAATTCTGCACCGGAAGTGTTTCCGTTGAGCGTTTCCGCAGAGAGTTTGTCGACGACCGGTGGGACTTTGAAGGTCAAAAATTTGTTGATGCAAAGAGGAGGACTCTCATCCCCGAAAATTTCCTCCAGGTTCTTCAGATCTCCGCGGATCAACTCCCCGAAAGTTACGTTCGCTTCGATCACCATCTTCCCAAACTCTTGCTCGGTATCCAACGTCGCAAATTCGTCGACGTGATGTCCATTGATCTTGTTGGAAGTAATGTTGATCCTTGGTTCGATCACAACACTCGAAATCTCTTTCCTCCCGCTAATCTCAACAGGTCCTCCATCCCTCCTCACCAAATCCCGAAAGTCATCCCACGTCTTCTTGTTCACTTTCTCGATCTGCAGTTTGCCTTCGACTTTAATCCTTGAGAAAGTCACGTTTGACGTGATTTCAGTTGTTTCATTGAGAAGACCCGATTTTTGAATATTCCCGCCGGTGATGTTCCCATCTAGGAAAAGGCTCCCCACAATTTCCAGATTCTCGAACGTTATTTTTTTGCTCAGATCAGAATTCTTATTCAGCAGAATGAATTCATCAACGGAAACACCGTTGATTGTCATCACATTCCCCAGACTTCCGGTCCTCAGCATTTTGAATGTTTTTCTGGCGGGAATTTCAAGCGCATCTGTTTCCCTATGAAGTACATAGTCCTCCGGATATCTCAAACCGTTGAGTCTACTGACTTGAATGTTCGAAGCAGTCATCACTCCGTTGATCCTCGTTTTGGCGGGAATTTTGGCAGGTTCGGATTTTGAAACGACGCTGCTCTCCAACTCCCGCCAATTTACGCCGTTGATGGCGGAAACATTCAAATCTCCGATGATCCTCAATTTTTGAAGATTCTCGAAGTTAATTGAGTCGTATCGAATGTTCTCTTTATCGAAGATGATTTCTTCGATGGGACGTCCGTTAATGGAGGTGACGGTCAGCTTCTCTGCGTCGATTGAGGGAAACTGCTTTTCGCCTTTGATGATCGTACTGTCGTTATGATCGAACAGATCGAGGAATATTTCGGCGACTGGCAGGTCGTTCAGTACTTCGAATGTGAGATCGCGGGAATGCAGAGTTCCGAGGACTGTTAGGTCCCCGATCACAACATCTCCGGGAAATGTGATGGATGTGACGTTCTTCGGAACCGCTCTCACTCGATTGTTGGACACTTCGTGCAGCTGCTGCTGAAGTTTCTCCAAATTGCTGGAAACTTCTAGGAGGTCTGACTGGAAATCGTCGAGCTGGAGACTCTTTTGCGCGACGGATACGTTCGTGCAGCTGACGCCCTTCATCGTGATCACGTTCTGCGAGGTTAGGTTCTTTATCTCCCAGTAGCCAGTTATGTGGGAGTTCTTCAGGTAACTGTTGTCTATGCGCTTTGTAGTCTCGTCGAAGATCCGTTGCTGCTCTTTCATGATTCCCTGGAATTATGAGGAATTATGAAGGTTTTTGAAGAGAACATGGTAAATGTCAAGAATAGAGACGAAAATCGATGGAAAGAAATTTTGAAAATCATGAAAGAAGCAATAATTTTTTTCCAATTTTTAAAAGTATCCGAAAAATAAAAATTTTGACATTTTGAAAAAAACAACTTTTTAAATTTCCCAAGAAACAACAAATTTTGACTTTCTCCCAATTTTTCTCGGAAGTTCTATCTTCCAAATTCTGTAAATTTCTTTTGAAATTTTCATCTCTCCGAATAATACCAAAAAATTCATTTTTTTCAAATTTCATTAAAAAATCAACTAAAATTTTTTTTCCTTCCGAAAATCACTTTTTCTGAATTATCATCGCAGTCCCATTTTGCCCCAGGGGTTCATATTCCCCTCCTCTCCCCAACGACTCACCGCCAATGCGAATTTAACTGTCAGCAATTCCTCAATTTCCCTGTGCATCGGCGAATCCAATTGTTTCAGCATCGTTTCAATTCTAACGATTTTATTGTCATAAACAAATCCGAATTTCGGTATGACAGTAACTCTGGATAAATCGAAATCATCGATCCCGCTGGACGGCAGGTGAATCCTCCTGAATCCTTCCGGCTGCCACTCGAAGCCAATAACCGTCGAATTCATCAACTGAACGACTAAAACAACTTCTTCCCTCCACGTGTCGACAGGAACGCTTTGAAGCCACGCAATTTCCTCGCCGACAATTTGCTTTTGATTCGCCTCAAATTCATCTTTATCAAACGTAAAAATAGTCGGGCTCGAACCCGATGTACCGAGATAAAGAATGTTCCCGCTCCGAAAACAGACGAAATTCTTTAACCCAACAGATTTTATGATCGGTAGCATTCGAAGGGAAGTTTCCTTTGAGGCTTCCTCCGAGTAGTCATATATCTGAATGTTATCGTGACCTTGTACTGCCAACATGACTCCGGAAGATGCTGGACAGATCCTCAGATCGACGACTTCGTTGCCAGGCAGCCTCTGAGTCCACCTAATAATGAAATATTAATAAAATATCAATTCAGTAGTGAAGAGGTGAAACAGGATAAGTCGATTTTTTCTCCGTTCTTCTCTCACAAATATCTCGGAAACTGATGGAGATACGCCCTTTTTGCCCTCATGCTTTTTTGTAGAGAATTTCAAGAGCTACAAAAGAGCATCAGGGCAAAAAAGACGTATCTCCATTGGTTTCTGAGATATTTGAGAAAAACAATTAACAGGAAAAATCGACTTATCCTGTTTTACCTCTTCGCTACTGAATTAAAAACAATCTTTTTCCGACCCAGAAACCATCATGGAAAAATATATATTCCATGATATATCACTGAATATCGTTCAAATATATTTGTTGGTATAGGAATCCTTTTTTTGTATATTTTGAAGACCATAAAATTTACAGAAATTAAGAATATTTATGTACTACTAATATATATTCAAAGATATATCTGAATCATATATGATATAGGAGGATTATTCTATAATAAAATAAAAAGAATTCAATACTAATTTTACACTAATTTCAACGGCATTTATGTACAATTCATATTATGAATATATTCGATATATGGTGTAGGTATATGATATCGTCAATCGTGATCATAATTATATACTATAATATATTGATATATCATCATCCCAGAATGGAAATGACGTTTGATCGCTTCAAGCATTTTCTGTTAATAAAAAAAAAATGTTCTCGCAATAAACTCGGCTAGTAAATCCTACGTTATGCAATCCATCCCATTTTGCCCCTACCTCACATATAATTAAGAGAGAATAAAAAATATATTTACCAAAAGTCCGACAGATTTCCGTTGAAAATAAATCCAAATACGTCAATATAAGAATAAAGATTTCCTAAATATTTATTTACTCTCTCCATTGTCAATAATCTGTTTTGATTTTTATACTTGAAGTAATGTAAACGCTCAACGCGTTGTGGTATGCGCCGAGACCCACAGCTCTCGAAATTTCCATCAATCAATTTGTACCAAATTAATTCACTGCCATGAGCAATTTCTACAGATAGTAGAACAATTATTTCCGATTCATTGAAAATATTGAGGACTTCAAATGTGAATATTCTCTCGGAACGAATGATGTGGTATTGATTTGTGATTTTTGATTCATCACGATTTAATTCATTGAGGGTAAACATTGAGGGCGTTGAACCAGCCAAATACAATTTTTTTTCATTCTCGAAAAATTTGTAATTCTTTGTTTCTTCGAATAGATAATCATCGATTCTGCTGCTGATATTTGTCACGAGTAATTCTGTAATATTATTCATTATTATTTCGTCGTCCTAGAGTTGAAAGGGGGCAAGTGCTATTTTTTAAAAATCTACAAAGATTGAATCTACATTCATTTTTTCATAGGAATACTAACTTACGCCCTTTCGATTCTACGATGATTTATTTTGATCGAAGCTAGTATTTATTATTTTTAAAAATTTGCATTTTTCTTCGATACAATTTCTCGTAATTTTTAGAACGAAGTAAATGAAAAAAAATGAAAATTGAATTTTAAAAGAAAAAATTCAAAAATGCAAATATTTTTCATTGACGAAAATTTAAACTGATTCCATTTTATTAGAATTTCGGTTCGATAATTTTTTAAGCTTCTCATTAATGAATATTGCAATGTTTCTTTACCGTAAAGATTATCGGAATTCGAAGTAAATTCATTTTCAATTCCATAATTCGCCTCTGATATCGAAAATCCTTCATTTAGTAAACTCGATGATACATCATTCAATGCATCCGACATGCGTTTAATTTCATTCCAATCGCACTCCACATACACAAATTTCACACAAAAAATAATGAACGCAACGGAAAGACTTCTAGTCACTGCCATGACTCTTGGCTGACTGAGCCCTTTAACAATTGATCGGTTTGAAAATCTCACGAAACGTAAACATTGTGGAATTATTGAGAAACTGAATGAAATAATACTGTTTTTATTTTTTAATAATACTGTGTTTATTGAATTAAGGGAGAATGCCATGGATAATCTCAGTCAAAAATTAACGCCTCAAATACGGAGTCAATCCATTGAGAAATATATATTTCATAATATATGAATAAAAATCGTTCTAATATATTTATTGATATATGAATCATTTTTTCATATATTTTGTATATCATACAGATCCCTAGAAACACGACTGCTCTTTGCATATAAATAGTGACAATCAATAAACATGAATGAATTTTTTATAATAATCCGCAAGTTTGTTTTTTATAATAATCCGGAATCGACAATATTTCGAGGATTGTTCAGCATTATAGTGTTCTGACAAATATTCATGAATTACTCAGTATCCAAATTTGTTTTGTTTTCTTCTCCAATCGAATTATCTTTTGAAGTGTTTTTGTCGGTATTGCAAATCCATAAGAAAGTTTACGGGAATTTGGAGTGAACGTCTCTAATCATGAAGAAAATTGCTGTCGAATTTGAAGGTAAGTTATCGAGTGTTATGTAACAGGCAAATTTATGGATTCATTCGATAGATATTAGAAAGGAATTGAAAATCTATAACAAATGCCATAATTTCTCCTACATCTGTAGATTAGTGCAAAAAACACTCATGACAATAATTTGAAGGGGGATTATAATGAAAAGTTTAATCTTCGCGTAAAAAGTATGATCGTCCCTCGATTGAACGTGACGCTTCTCTGTTGTTGTTTCTCCTTTTCCTTCCTTATTTTGCTCAATTCGAACACGCGGACGCGGTGTTCTGCTATCCCTTAAGGTGATGTTCTTCATAGCTTCTATCAACTTGAATAAATTTTCACTCAGATCCAAACTACAAAGACCGCTTTAATAATAAAAGAATAGTGAGCGCCACGAAAGAATTATTTTTGCACTAACTGAAAGAAACCAAGTTTTTATTAACATTCTCATCCCCCTCCCTTTCTTTTTAGTCTCAATCAGCTCAGTGGTATTTGACCAAATCGCTCTTTCCTCAATGTCGTAGGCCGCTGTCTAGCGCTGAGTACTTTGCGACTTACAAAATTTCGTATGAGTTCAAATGAAGAATTTCGTTTAGGTTGTGACTATTTGCACCACATACAGAAAATCCATAAACATACAATCAATCCAAAATTTAAAATGAAAATTACTTTAATTTGCTGTAGGAAGGGCAGCGGAGTGGGGATATGATTATGTGTGTGGTTTCACGAATATCTGAATGGAAATTGGCATAGCACTGGATAGCTCAATAGGTAGAGTACCCGACGCGTAATCGGTTGATCCGGGTTTAACTCCCGGTGCAGGCCGATCCAAATTTTTTCTTGGAAATCCGTGAACCGTGTGTGGTGCAAATAGTCGTACCCTTTCGTTTAACACATACATTAGATTATGCCAGAGACGAAGGAATTCGTAGTAATTGAATTGAATGGTCAGTGCACTTATTTAGAAAAATTTTCATATTGAAGCGGCATGATATATTTTGCAAACGAGTATTGCTGCATACGAGCTGCAATAAATCATCGAATAATTTCAGAAAGATCTAATCAGCCCATTGCTAATTTCCAAACTCGGATAACTTTCAAATCATTTGGCACGAAAAACCTATGCACTTTTTCGGGGTTTGATCGGTACCTTGAATCGTGTAAATAATCGAAGGATTCCTGTACTTCTTTTTCTTATTTGTAATTATAACACTTTTAGAGACTTATGCACGACTGATTACATATAAATTGATGGGAATTTGAATTCAGAGAAAAAAAGAATTCAAGAGTTATTTTACCGTTTCTTTTATTTAT
>JABSMS010015439.1:0-12306 GCA_018902275.1 Aleiodes sp. PSUC_FEM 10030003
TAATAATTCGGTAGTGAAGAGGTAAAACAGGATAACTCGATTTTTTTCGCCGATCTTCTCTTACAAATATCTCGCAACCTAATGGAGATACGCCTTTTTTGCCCGAATGCTTTTTTGTAGAGAATTTCAAGAGCTACAAAAAAGCATTAGGATAAAAAGGACGTATCTTCATTAGTTCCCGAAATATTTCAGAAAAACCATTGAGAGAAAAAATCAACTTATCCTGTTTTACCTCTTCGAATTATCTACTGAGTTTTTATCGACTTTCCTACTTTAATATAATTTGAATTATGCCACTTTTCGAACATATTCAGTTCAACCGGATCTTGCATAATTTTTCCAATTCTATTAATACTAAAAAACCGATAAACAATTACGAGAAATTGATTTTTAAAATCTATTTCGAAAGTCTTAAAACGATTGATCATAATCGGTTCACAACTGAACGAGTTTTCGTGTAAATACACGGAATATTGTCCCTTCACTTCTGTTGCGTTAGATCATTAATATCTTTCTGCAATGTATCCCGCACTTGTTGATAAATTTACTAAACCATTACAACCGATTTAACTGCGTGTTTCCGTTCCTTTTTCCAGCGAATTTTCGAGTCATTTGGAGTTATTTAAAAGTCAAAGACTATTAATTTAAAACGTGTAATTGATATATGAAAAATCATTTGATTCAATGAACTGTGAACGCCGGAAAAATTGCGTAAAGAACCCAGTTGTTACAAACTGTCAAATAAACTTTCACTAATAAAATTCTGATTTAATGTGAATCAGGAAAGAAAAAAAACCTATGATTCTCTACCATTTGTAGAAGCTCAATTCCATCTTGACTCTATTACGTATGATTTTCATGACATAAATGGCGAGCAGTTACGCAGTGACATCCAAGGAAATTCAATCGCTCGTAACTCAACACAAACATATAAGGAGCAATGACGAGTTATCGCGAAAAAAATCGACTTGTTATTCAATGGCAAGCCAAGAAACCCGGAACATTGTTTATATTCCGTATTCTAGAGATTGACTTGTGAAATTGTTCACATGACAATTCTAAAATTGAATAGAACAATCTCCGTATTGCGCAAATGCACAATTTTTTTTTGTCATTATTCGTCATATTATTTTAATTCGACACCCACTTTGTCGTTTCCGCACTGTCAATCACGGAAATATTCATAGCGTCTAACATTTCCATAATCGTCAGCTGTCCAACTTCTTTTCAATCGGTGCGTTCATGTCGCCGAGAAATCGATACTACTTTCTATTCAATTCTAATTTTTTTCTAATTCTACGGTTTTGAAAGTCGGATAAAGTATCGTTTCGATGATCTGGGAAGATGTTTTGGTTGATTTTTTTTCTCAAATTCAATCGTGCGAAAATGTAATGGAATATCTATTTGCATGCAGCGAAAATGAATGAAGATTCGAAAGGAAAGCCGTTGCGCGGGGGAACGAGAACACTGTTGAAAAATTTCGTCTCAATTTTTCGTCTCCAATAATTAAATTCTCCACTTAAAAATGGAGAGGATCTGGTTATTGAAAATTCAAGTTCTCCACTGATTTTCAAATAATTCCACCAAATTTGTAAATTTTAGTCAAATTATTCCGTGGAAATTCTGTTAAATCAACGAAAATTCAGGAAAAAATGACAAAATTTTGTTAATTCAGGTTCTCAATATTCATGTTCAATTGAATATCCATGAAATTTGTAAATTTCGGTTTAATTATTCCGTAAAAATTCTGTTGGTCGAGGAAAATTCATGAAAAAATAACAAAATTTTATTCATTTCGATTCTCAATATTCATGTTCATTTGAACCAATATAAATGGATTATTCTCGAAACAAATGAAATCATGTATGGTAATGATATATTTTTAAGTATATCCAATGAAATATATGACACATATATGGCTCCATATATATAACCTTGCCGCTATGTATGACCCCATATTTTACATATACTTGCCAACATATGTTAGCCATATATAGTTTTTTCACGCGGGTCGGTAAGAACTGTCGGAATTCTTACAGAAATTTGTTCGAATTCTTCCGGCCTACTTGAGACCCATGAATTCCCCTGAATTCCAAAAACGTGACGAAATGCAAAGGATTCGGAGCGAAGTTCAAAAAACAAGTTTTATTGATATTTTAAATTAATTGAATGTAAGTAAACGTGATGAATGTCTCAAACTGTTAAAAATATGTTAATGCAAATTATCACGCGGCTAGGTAACTAATAAACGCTGGAATAATCCAAGTTTCCACGTTCAGTCGGTTTCGACTACCGTTAAATGCTCTAAACCATGCATTAACACAATTAATGATAATAATCTCGACGATTGGGAGCAGATCTACATTAATTTGAGGAACGGTATTTACAACAATTCGCTGTAAATTGATGAATTTTTTATGCTAAATATGCTCATTCAATTACATAATTTAATTTTTTTTTTCTTGTATTTCAGGGCTCGGATCCCCGTGTTGCTACTTGCAGAGGAAAATTACAAAACAAACGCAGCAAGCTTAATCAGGAAATCAATAAAGAATTGAGATTGCGTGCTGGTGCAGAAAATTTATTTAAGTGAGTAAAAAATTGATTAAGTATAAAAATTCAAGAAGAATTCAATGATGAAGCGATGGAGAAGCTGGATTCTTCAAGTTTCGTTCAAATTATTATGATCGTGATTTTAAAGAACGATATACGCTATGAGTATTTCCGTGATTGACAGAAATATTTCATTCCAATTATCAATTAAAATTGATAATAAATAATTAAAACCGTAATAGTATGCGAGCCGTTTCTATTCGATGTTAAATTCTGATACTACGGATGAACTTTCAGGGCAACCACAAACCGGAAATTGAAGGAGACTGTTGCGCTCGAACTTAGCTTCGTCAATTCGAATCTTCAGTTACTCAAGGAACAACTGGCTGAGCTCAACAGTTCAGTTGAACTCTATCAGAATGACGGGTAAGTGTTTCAGTACAATACTTCGTATGGGGATAAAAGTAAAAAATAATATGAAATAAGAAAATAACTGAGTAAATCGAGACACTCGAGTGCGATTCCGAGATAGATCCAATTACGAATGGAATCTTGTTAGAGAATTTCAAAGTGTACGAGAAACATCCACAAGGTCACTTGATTTTAATCATTCCATTTCAAACTGAACGTCGTATTTGTTGCGAAATTCTTATCTGGGAAAATAGTATTGGACAATTTAAGTGGTTTTTACCTCTCGGAAAGATATTTGATATTGAGGAAGATTGAGATTGCGGTGAATTTAGTTTTGCTCTCGTTGGATTGATTAATTGATTTCTCCTAAATTTCCGAATTTAAGGAGGTTCCAGCAGCTTTCGGATATTAGCAGCAATGAAAACGAAACTAATGGAGATACGCTCTTTTTGCCCTAATGCTTTTTTGTAGAGAATTTCAAGAGCTACAAAAAAGGATTAGGACAAAAAGGACGTATCTCCATTAGTTTCTGAGATATTTGAGAAAAACCATCAACAGGAAAAATCGACTTATTCTGTTTTACCTCTTCGCTACTGAATTGTTTTCTCCTTTGCCATCATAATCAGAATTTCAAATCCTTCTTCATTTGAAAATTCTGAAAACAAATAAATATATCGTCGTCGTAGAACCAAAAGGGCGTAAGTGCCATTTTTTCTTGTACAATAATAAAAAGGCGTAAGTTAGTATTTTTATTAAAAAAGAGTGTAGATTCATTTTTTGTAGATTCTTAAAAAAAAGCACTCACGCCCTTTTAACTCTAGAGCTACGATATGATATAATATCGTCGCCCTAGAGTCAAAACGCGTAAGTGCCATTTTCTAAAAATCCACAAAAATTGAATGTACACTTATTTTTTCATAAAAATACTCACTTACGCCGTTTTATTATTTAGCAAGTAAAATTGGCACTTACGCCTTTTTGATTCTACGTCGACGATATATAAAGATAAAATTTTCCTTCTCTAAACAAATTGTTCTGACAATATTCAAGTAGAAAAACATTACGATTTCAAGGTCACGTTGTTTAATGACTCTATCCCTATAATTTCCGTCTTGTGCTAGTGAGGGGCCATCATCCCCTCGAAGCAACGAAGTACAAACATCTGGTCTTCCTGTTTCCTCCCTGAATTAGAAAGAATTTATTCACGAAAGACTGGAGCCCTTCGAAAAGAAAAAAAAACTTTATTCGCATTAACCCAGGAAGATATTCCGGTGTGATAGTGAGGAACTGTAGCACGAACGATGCAACCAGCTGTTGTTGAATGTCATATAAACCCTCTTCGTTTATATCCGAAGACAATGGCCAACGGTATGATATACGGTGTTTTCTATTCCGAGTATTGATATTATTTTTTTAAACTTTATTTCTCTTGTTTCATGAAGATTCATAAAGTGCAGCTACATAGCTTCTTTGTTATATTCTTCGTGAAAATTTTCTCCATTAAATTTTTTTTTAAACAATTTTTTTTTTCATCGAAAATGCGTGATGGTAAGAAATTTGTTTTACGTAAATCACAAATTCGATAATCCTTGAAATTTAAATAATTTCATTAAAAACACATGGAAACTCGCGCCTTTGTTCTTCTAGTTATCAAGATCATAAATAGACGAATGATTTTTTTTTTTAATTAAATTGTTTTCGCTATTTTCCTGCAGAAATTTCCCAAACTAATGAACGAAATGCTGAATTTTTCAATCCATCAAACTCTCTTCGCAATTGAAAAATTCAACTCCACGACTTTTATAAAAAAAAATCAATTAGAAAAAAAAATCCTGCAAAGAACAGGAAAGAAAATTCCACCAAATAAAAGAAGATGAATGCATGATAATTGTGACTGTCGTTTGAAGAATGTTATTGAGTCACATGATAAAAATAAAATAATGAGTTATCTACGTGGTACTGCAAATAATTTGAAGTACTCCATATTTAATTCGAAAAAGGAAGCTTAAAAAATGAGATTTATAAAAATAACTAATGAAGAAAATGAAGAAAATAGTTGAATTTTTACTCCGAAATAATTTGAATAAAGAGCACTAATTTCAAGTAAATGCGTTTATTAATTCACGAGATGTTATTGATGGGATATATTGAATGAAATCATTTTCAATGGAATTTCACGAGACTTATATTTTTTCAATGAACGATAAAATGTCCTTGGATGAATTGTCTCGGGATATTATGTCTGGGACAAATCTCTGGGGATGAATAGTCATGATCCCGAAGAATTCAGTATAAATTATTCGCGTATTTTCGAGAATCTATAAACAATCGGTCACACAAGGTACTTTTTCATACGTTATAATGATACTGGCCTTCTTCGAATATTCCTCTTTTTTTTATGAGAGCATAAAAGGCGCGAGAAAACATTGCCCATGCTATGGTTATGCCTTTACCTTCCCTCATTCGACGCAGCCGTATAGTTTGCCGGTCCATCCGCCATGCTTCGGTTCCTGGGTCACTGTCCGCCTACTATACATCCCATACCAGCGGATGTTCTCTTTATGCACGCCTCTAGTGCCTCTTCGTAATTCTTCCTTCCTTTTCTTTTCCCCCCTTTCCTCTTATCTCTTTTCCACCTTATAATGTTTTTTTCCCGTACTTCACCTCCGCGAATTTCTTCTTTAATATCAGTGCTGATGGGCACGGTTAGCAAATCGGGAAGATCTGGCGTTAACTGGAGTGAGGTTTTTATCAGAATCATACAGCAATATTACGCCGGATGGGAATCATAAATGCATTTAAATGTGGATTTTATGATCGCCGAGGGATGAGAGAAAGCTTGTTTTTCCATCTCTTCGCTACTGCATGGGAACTTGTCCCCATGGAAAAATATATATGTTATATATCGTCGCCCTAGAGTCAAAAGGGCGCAAGTGCCATTTTCTGAAAATCTACAAAATTTAAATCTACACTCGTTTTTTCATAAGAATACTAAATTACGCCCTTTCATCATTCAGCAAGAAAGAATGGCACTTACGCCCTTTTGACTCTACGGCGACGATATGAAGACAGAAAAACTGTAGGATCCGAGGTGGCTCAATCGGTAGAGCGACGGGTTAGTAACTCAAAGGTTCCGAGTTCAAAACCGGGTCTCTGCCGGTTGATACAAGCACCACTGTAATTGATTAGAGGAAGGTGGGGTAATATGGACACAAGGGGTAAAATGGACACAGTGGGTTAATAAATGAACGGGTACCATTGAATGAACGAAGCTCGTTTTTAAAGTGAATAATTATCTTTATTTTCATTTTTTGTGATTTCTTTTCATTTTTGAGCAAAATCTTTCTAAAATAATCACTAAAAATTCCTTATGGAAAAAATTGTATGTTCATTCATTGGTAAAATTGATATTTTCGTAAATAATCACTGTATTTCACTTGAGTTACCCAAAAAAATTGGATATCATTTTTATTTTTCATCCACATTAAATTTCGAATCAATGATTGATATAACAATTCAACAGATTATGAACTTTTTAATAATTTATGAATTACGAAATCATCGTAATCGTTAATTTATTGGACAATTCCCCTAAGACGATCCAATTTGGACCAATCCATTCCAAGACACTTCAAACAAAAAATTTATAGGGAATCATTGATTTAATCATTTTTGATCGATTAAAAATTAATTATTTTTAGTCACATTGTGTTCAATTAGACGGAATCACCAAATAGGTCAGGAATGTTCTCCTTTACCAAACGAAATTTCTCATGAGCTCAACATCATCCATATGAATGGAACCGCTTCGATCGCGACGACAATTCAACAGAATTTACGACATCACTTCATTTTTGGGATGCTTTTTCCAAACCTGACTCTTCGTATTTTGTTACTTTTTTTCCTCTGAACCGACGATTTTATGGTTCGAACGAACGCTCGTATAAGTTTTGTAACGGGAAGCCGAACTTATACGGGACCAGGAGAATGATTTATCAGTCATAATGAATTCTCGGAGCTTAAGTAGGTCACAGTTCTTTTTGGAAATAAGAGGGATTTTTTTAAGTTGAGAATGCATCGCAAATATCGATCGAATGATTTAGCGTTTTTGTTGATGTCTTATTGTATTTTTTTCGTGTTTTAAGGACGGAACCACTCATGCCGATGATTCCATTGGGCTTGAAGGAGACGAAAGACATTGACTTCCGGGATCCATTCAAGGTGAGTTTTTTTAATAGATCAATCCAAAATTCAATATTTTTCCTCATGAAAAGAGTGAAATAATATTTTCCAGTGCCAAATCAAAATTCCTGAACTTAGTGATGGAAAAGTTATATTCATAATTCATTCGTGGATTTTTTTTAGGCCGGAAAAATAGAACTATAAAAGAATAGTACGAAAATTCCTGATGTTTGCGAAAGAATTTATCTCCCGCAAAATTAAGGATTTTCTATCAAATTAACAATTAAGGATTGATAATCATTCAAAAGCGTTGAATAAATTGTGACGATAAACAAAAGACTGCCATTATTGGCCCAATGTTGGGCCGATGTTGGCCCGATATCTGGAAAATATATTGTGCCAATATTGGGCCAACCATCGGCCATTTTTCCTTCATTGCCAAATCCTACATGCTCGAAAATGTAGTGACGTCACAATAGTTTAAAGAATATTTCGAAGATCGTTAAAGACAGGTTTTCGCTTGACGCATCATGCTTCACAACTTCATTACTGAATTCTTCCGGCTCATCAATCATCAATTATTCCAATGGTGGCACTTCCGGATCGTCAACAAAGTCCCGAGGAATTTCTTTCTGACAATTTTTCTTTACAATTACTTCTCGAGTCGGTTTATCCTTGTAAATATTCGAAAAATCTAAATCATCCTTCGGTGGACCAATCTCCAATAGCTCACGCTTTGTTCTGCTGCAACTAGACTTAATTGCTTCCGGCAATCGATTTTTCTCAGACTTGATTGATTGATTCGTATGTTTAACGATAGTTGCCGTTGGATTCATCCGCGGCATGCTTATCAACAAATTTCCCGTCACTGTGTTCCTCTTGGCAACGCTTTTGTCAGTCATTACCTCACACGGCAATGATAACTGCAGTATTTTGCCTTTTATCGTTACTCGAACGTAGTTTGGTTGAACGTCGACATCGATGAGTGCTGTATCCAGGTGTCTAAATTATAAAAATTGATAAAAATTAGTCCGATGTCTCAAACGATGTATTCTTCATTTTTTTAAACTTTTTTTTAATATTGAGAAACGCTAGAATTATTCAACTTCAATTATTCTTTAATTATTTACAAAAAATGAGAATTATTGTACAGCTAATTAGAATTGCATAATTTATCAGACTCTGTACTGGCAATTACAATGTTGTAATTTTATTTGCAACATTTACTTCGATAATTATCGAGGATTTGATGGATTTAAAAATAACATTTAATTTTATGAATTATGCAAGTGATACTTTACGAGGTGTTATTAAACAACAATTTAATAAGTATTATTTTGTGGATTTTAATTACTATAATTCTCATGATAGCATCAAGGACATTCTATTGTTCTACATTCATTGAATTTCATGACACGAGGAAAAAAAATTGAGAAATAGTACATTATCGTTCTTTTCAAGATTATTAATCTTCTCTTTTTCTATGATAGAAGTTTATTCTCCATTTAAAGTGATAATGAAGCTAATGGATTTTTCATATTTCGTAAATTCCGTTAGAAAGCCACGAAAATTTCTCATGGAAAATTTGTGTTAATTAATTGTAGGGAATTTTATAAACAATTAAGAGAATTTTAGGGAATTTTATAAATAATATTCTCCGAAAATTAAAAAAAAATATTATTATTTGAGAATCATGAATATTTACTAGGGGTGTGCGAATATTCAGAACTTTGAATGATTCATGGTGAATTGAATACGAATAATTCAATCCGATACTGAATTGAATATTCAGTACTAATGAATTTTATGAATAGTTTGGAATTTTCAAAAATCTCAAGAATTTTTGAAAATTCCAAGAATTTTGAACATTGTGGAGAATTTTGGAATAAAAATGCTAAAATTTGTAGGAATTTTGGAATTTTTAAAAGGTTGAAAATTTTCCAAAATTCCTGAACAAATTTACTCCAAAATTTTTAAAATTTCCAGATTTTTGAAGATTTTCAAAATTCTCAAGAATTTTCAATTTTTTCGAATTCTCAAAATTTGACAAGATTTCAAAATTTGTCAAATTTTCAAAATTTGAATTTGAATAATTTCGGAAATTTGTAAACTTGAAAACCAAATCAAATTTGAATTTCCTTCAGAATTCTAAAAACTTAAATTTTTTTAATTTTTTAAATTAAAAAAAAAATTGAAAATTTGAAAATTTCGAAAACTGAAAATTTTGAATATAATACTACCTTCTGCCCGGGAAGCTTGATTTTGGTATATACGACCTTCTGCTTTTTGACCCTCGATATACTCAAACTACTCATCGGCACCCTGATCCTCTAAAATTCATCCGCTATTCGTCAAAGTCCACAATATGTGAAAAACCCAAAAATATTCAAAACCAATTGACTAATTCGCATTATTCAATATTATCCAAAATATTCATATTTTGAATATTCAATTCGTTTTTGAATAGTATCATTCAATTCAATTCCATCCGAAAAAACAATTCGCACACCCCTTATATTTACACATAATATACCTGTACACAAAAATTTCCAAAGTAATGACCCTCGAATCATCTTCATCATTCAATCTGAATTGCACTCTGGGTTGATTAATATTATACGCTCTTCCCTCTTTACTGAAAAGCTTCACAACATATTTATCCTCATCCTTATTTTTCTTCGACTTATTTTTTTTCCCCTCAATTTTCTCCATCTTCTCAGCAATTTCAATTCTCTCCTCCGGCGTATGATAACTCTTGCTATTCCAGAATACCTCAGTTCCATCCTCATCCTCTTCACTCTCTCTATCCCCAATAATTTCAGTTATTCCACAACTCTCTTTTCTCTGACGATAATCATCTAACTGTTTAGCCCTTATTTTCGTGTAATTCCAGTAGTTCCTGATGACATCGCCCTCTGCCTCTGCATAATTCTGCAGTGATTTTATGCGTTCAGTCCTCGTTATTTCATGGCCATCTAATTCTCTCAATTGTGGTAAACAAGCAACAACGTAAACTCTGTAGCCTTCGTAATCTGTGCACGGATTGCCAGTCAAAAATAATTCAGAAAGATATTCATTAGCTCTTAATTTTTTTACATTTCTCACGTCGCCAATGAAATTAACGGTTAAGTCTAATTTCTTGAGGCTCTCGAGTCCTTCCAAATTCTCAATTACCTCGATATTATTGAGCGCCAAATTTAGATACTCCAGGAGCTTCAAACGATTTAAATTCTCAATTTTTGATATCAAATTGTTCTGGAGAAGGAGAATCTTTAAGTTCTTACAGAGACGATTTAACAATTCAATTTTTTCAATGTTTTCTTGATGAAGTGTTATCTCCTCGAGTGTCGATATTTCACCCTCATTGTGCTCCGAACGTTTCCGTATTAATTCAACCGTTATTCTCACCATTCTCAGAGTGATTATGGAAGATTTATGCTTTGAATTGTTTTTTGGTTAGGTTGGAGAATCGTGGAATTATTGATTTAACATTTACCTGGGTTACGAGCTTTATTTTTTTGTTTGAATTAAGTTTGATTCTCTTTGTTACAGGATTTCATTCTGGAGCATTATAGTGAAGATGGAGAGAATTATGAAGAAGCTATTGCCGATCTCATGGAGACGAGACAGGTAAAATATTATTTATTACATTATTAGAGTGTTATACAGGAGTTCGGTCGGTAATAGAGAAAAAAGAAACTACAACAATGATCTTCGTCAAATTCATAATGACCTTTGTGTCGCAGGCAACACGTACACCGACGAGAGACGCAGCAGGGATTGCCCTTCTCTTACGCTACTACAATCAGCTGTATTTCATTGAGAGACGTTTTTTTCCACCTGACAGAAGCCTTGGTATATACTTCGAGTGGTTCGACTCATTAACAGGCGTACCGAGCTGTCAGCGAACAGTTGCCTTTGAAAAAGCCTCGATATTGTTCAATGCTGGTGCATTGTATACACAGCTGGGGGCAAGACAGGATAGACGAAGTACGAGAGGTCTCGATCAGGCAGTTGATGCTTTTCTGAGGGCTGCAGGAACATTCAGATATATTCATGAAAACTTCACGAATGCACCGAGCATGGATTTGGGACCTGATATGTTGGATATGCTTGTACAACTTATGTTGGCACAGGCCCGAGAGTGTCTGTTTGAGAAGTTGGAACTTCAGTCCAGAGACGCTAGGAATATTGACGTCTCATTAGATCTTGCTCAAGAAGCTGCACAGGTGAGAGAATTGATGCTTTTATATATCCGTGCTCTGAAATCGATTACAGCATATTAACTTTGGTTGAAGAATGAATTTTTAATCCTTCAAAAATTCTCACAAAGAACTCCCACAATTTTCACATAAACCCACTAATTCCAAAACATTCGTGGAAGAATCTGAATGAAAAAATCCATTTCTGTCATCTCATCACTTAAATCTGACAAAGACTCAATGCATCTAATTCGATTTCCTTCCTTCGTCCTCAGGTGGCAGCTGTTTATAACGATGTACACGGCGTAATATCCCGTGATCCAGTTCGTGATTATGTGCCAGAATCGTGGATCTCTCTGGTACTAGTTAAACGTGAACATCATCTTGCATTATCCCACAAACACTGTGCCGCTGGATTGCTCGACAGATCTATCGCTGAGTTCCGTACTGAGACCAAACTGACTCTCGAGCACATTCAAGAGAGCGATGGAAAGACGCAGATTGAATACAACGTGCCAAAGGATGACAATGAACGAAAGTCATTGGGTAAGCATTCATCCCGTTTCTTCCATCTGCCATTATGATGTTTCCGAACTCCAAACTATCGCTTCCCTTCGGTTCGATATGTCATTTTGGCTATTGATTAACTTTTTTTTTCTGTATTCCATGAATTTTAACAGGGAGAGCGCATTTGAGAGAAGCTCTGGTTCTGCACGAGGAGAGTCAGCGACTTCAGAGAATGTGCAGAGAATTGAAGAGTAAACAGGCATTAGCTAAGGTACTGAAGAGAGCACACGATATGACATTAAAGGATTACAATGAAGCTGGTGACGAGGACGATTTTCGGGAGCTATTGGATCCACCTCATATCATTGGTAAATATTCAGTAAATAGGCGAATGTGGGGTAGAACGGAGACTCAAACGAAGCGTTCCAAAATGGAATTTTGTGAATAGCTT
>JABSMS010015450.1:0-12304 GCA_018902275.1 Aleiodes sp. PSUC_FEM 10030003
ATCGCCTTCTCGTAAAAACACACACACACACACACACACACACACACACACACACACACACACACACACACACACACACACATGCACTCATCGATTGAAATTATATAAATTTCAAGTCATTAACAACATTTATTTATCCCATAGAACGTATGTGTGCACATAATCGATAATTGAAGAAAAAAAAGAAAAATAATACAGTTTTAAATAATGAGAAATAAAAAAAAATACCACCAATTTTTGCTGATAATCGAAAGTATATTAAATAGACTCTGCGTAAACTCGAATGAATTTTTTGGGGAAATAAATGAAGAAGAATTGTATGTATAATCAAATAATTATTATTCCCTTTCACCTCAACCTAAATACAATTTTTTTATACATCTTCCCGCGGTACTGGAAAAATATAGAGATCACGTTTAAAATCTTCGATGTCAGTGATGTAGTGATCCATCGATTTCTCTGAATTTTCATTCGATAAATTAGTCAAGTACTTCAAACTATATTGAAAACTTCCGTACTTCATTAAACCGCGTTCCTTCAAATTTTTTTCTTGTTGGATTTCATTTTCTGTTTTATTTTTGTCAGTACCAACAATTTGTATACTCAATTTTCGAAAATTGCTGCCACCCATAATGTGCATTTCGAACCAATTTCTAAGAGTTTCAATATCAATTTTCGAAATAATTTCAACTTCTTTGGTTAATCTATCGAATACATACTGCTGAGCAGTTATTTCCCCCCAATTTCTGTCCACTTCCTCCTTCAAATGTATATCAGCACACTGTTTAATCTTTATCAGAGCTTCTTTGACTCCGTCCAAATCTTTGTCAGTCGATTTCTTCAATGTTGCATTGAAAGCCATCAAAAAGTCCTCAATTCTATCATCAACATGCTCAACACTGAATTTATCCGCCTGTGTACATACCGTCACAGAGTATCCATAAACACCGTATGTACTTCTCAGTAAACTAAATACATTGTAACCCAGCTGCTCTTGCGTCCTCAACTGATTGAACAGAGGCTCTTCCATAATCATAATTAATAATTCAATTATAACTGATAATCTGATTGATGATAAATCCGATTGATAATAATTAGTAACGACTGAATTAGCATCAGTCGCGTTAAAATTCTTTATTCTACAACAATGTACTTCTTTTGTCGGCAATGCAAGTACTCGAATTTGAGGAAAAGTATGAGGCAACAGTGTTCCACACTTAAGAATTTCGAAGCATTTTAATGAATGTTTAATCACTTCTTCCTTACGCATGTTTCCTTGAACGAGGCATTGAATATAAATATGATCGGCGAAATGTTTGGTAAAATTACGGAACTGATCGAACGTAATTCCAGACATTGCTGCGTGCTTATCAACAGGTGTCCAGTGAGTAAGTAATAAAATTGACAAACGAACTTCTTTGTTCAATTTCGAAGGCTTTAAAAATGTGTTGTAATAATCCTTCAATTGCTCTTCTTTCATAACGTTGAACAAATCCTCAGTTACTAATTCCGAAAATTTAGCAATATATTTCATGATTGTCTCGAGGAGCAATGGAAGCTTCTGGTTAAATCCAGAAACATGAACGAACAATCCTTTTTCTTTAACTGAAATCCCATGATTTAATTCTGCAGCAGTTGCGGGATATAAATCTTCAACGAGTAATTGCTTGAGAACCGCAACCATCAAGTCAGTCATTCCGGATGCTTCTGGTGAAGACATTACGAGGGGTGATATGAAATAAAAATTCATATGACAATCGGGTAATCTGAATTTTGAATCAGGTTTATACCAAATTTCCGATAGTGCGTCTTGATGAATTTTAATTGGATATAAAATATCAGAATCGATCGGAATCAAACTGAAGTCAGTGGTCAAATAAATATTTGGCTCCGGTAAATGAAATTCTTTGAACGGTTCCAGTGTTTTCCAAGACTCAATCCAATCATTCGGAATTTCCGAATCTGTGTACTTCGTTTGGAACCATGGTTCAACTTTTTCAAAATTCTCGTCATCGAATTTTTTATCAAATATTATTATGTTGACGTTATCAGGCCTCAGAGCTTCCATGCATGAAGTAATTGCTTCCGGATCATAATCAAAATAGAGATCGCCCCCAGTTATATAATCTTTCGATTCATAAAAATGCATGTTTTCACATAGATCCTCGACGTTGTCAGCTGGCGGTACGTCATCGGCGAATCTAAAGTTAGTTTCCTCGATTATTTTGATCTCATCGAAAATTCTTTTCTGCGGTCCCAATTTCTTCATCATGTTTATGTATGAAAAAATAGCATCGATGACTTCCTTCAAGTGTGTATGACCTTCGTCAGTCAAAACTAAAGATAAACTGAAGAGCGCATACATGGAACTATGCTCGAATCCACTTTCTCCATTGCCAGAAAAGATATTTAGACACCACATTTTTTTACGTAAATAACTGATCAACGATCCTTTGCCCTCGTGTCCAATAATCCACGAAACATATTGATGAGGTTTGGCTCGATATAAGTGAAGCAACGACGGCATTGCCCACGTTAATTCAATTTGACAGACATCTTTCACAGGTTTTATCTTGTAGATTCTCCGAAAATTTTGTGTATCGAACGACTGCGTTCCTTTGAACTTCGTAAAATCATCAGCCGGAAGATTATTGCAAGGCACATTTGCAAAACACTGTTTAACGTAATTCTCGAGTGTATCCAACGATAATCTAGCTTGAATTGTTATTGTCATTCTGTGTGCACTGTAATGACGTTCACGAAATTTATGAAGTTCTTCGTACAATTTGTCATCGCTCACCATGTCCCTGAGTGTAACTAAATTTCCCCAGGGAAACTTCGTTGCTGGATGCTTCGGTTGCGCGAAGCTACAGAACAATTGCTCCTTTCTATAAAAATCTGATGGTCGAGCCATTTGGAATTCACTCTCCACCGCTTCTCTCTCTCTGGTAATAGCGTCCCTCAACATCAATGGATTTATGAAAAATTGAGCAAAACGATCCAAAGCATTGAGAAGATATTTCTCATCGATTTCGAAGTAGAACGTTGTTTGTTCACATTCCGTTGAAGCATTGTCTGAACCACCGCGTTTTTTTATGAATGCGTCAAATTCATTCTCGAGTGGATATTTTTTAGAACCCATAAATACCATGTGCTCCAAAAAATGTGCAAGTCCCTGAATTTCTGGGGGATCGCTGAAACTTCCTACGCCAACGCAGAGACCACATGCTGCCATTTTTTCATCTCTTTTTGGAGCTTTCGGTGATGATTCCTCGTCGTCTGAAGTTTTCCCCATGTCATCTTCGTCGCATTCTTCATCATCTGAGGACTCTGAACCAGTTTCTTCGCTGGAGTCGTCGCTCGAGCATGAAGCTATGGAGAAGAAATGAATTAATGAATATTTAAGGGATGCAGATGCATAATTATAGAGGAATTATTTATTTGGTTGTACTGTATTCTTTAGAGGGAAGGAAATGAAACGGAAAATAACATACATCTGACAATTTTCAGATTTTTTTTTCATTTGAGAGATAAATTATTTTAGGAAAATGGAAAATATGCACGTGTAAAAATTTTAAAAAATGTATTCGCGAATTTTTAGATATCGTTTGAATAATAATTCATTTGGGGGATACTGGGGTAGAATGGACAATCACAGAAGAAGAGACAAATTGGAATTTTTGATTTTTTTTTCAAAAAAAAAATTATTTTTGGAAAAATAAAAAAAAAAATTGTCAGATGTGTACTAATTTCATTATTATCGAAGGAATTACCTTCATCCCCTCGAACGGCTCCATTATTATCACTCGATGGGCAATTTGAACTGTACAAGTCAGCAATTAGAAGAGCAGTTAATCCATTTGGCAGTTTTATAACTCTATACTCCTTTTTATCATTAGGTGACTTCACTGGAGTGTCCAAGTATTGAACTTGAATATTACAAGCTTCTTCATTAATTTCAATATTCGTATCATTTTCTGTTGATAATATTGTCATCCTGTCACCACCAGTTAGGTTAGAATTATCGGTTGAATGTGCTGATTTATTTATTGAAATAACTTTACTTTCATTAATGTTTCTGTGATAAAGTTTAAGTTTCTTCTTAGCTGGTGGTGCATCCAGTGAACGTTTTGGCATTATCCAATTACGATGAGTGATTTTTTTAACAGCACATGAGAACAGCGTGGATTGACGGAATGGCAAAAACATTCGAACATAACCGTTAAAAAAAACATTTCAATGAGCATATTAAAAATTTAACATTTTTCAATTCATGAACCATTACCTAATTGATTTTTTTCCTGTAATAAATAAAAATATTATGAGTGTGTTTGCGGAAAAATATTAACTTTTTAGAAAATTCCATGAACTTTTAACGAATTTTCTTAAAAAATTCTGGAAGCTCAATAGTTTTTGAAATATTCGCAAAAAACATTGAATTTGTTTTTCTTAATTTATCTCTTTTATCTTGAATGAATGAATAAAATGAAGATGGTTTCATTAAGTTACTATCGAAACGATTGATGGAGAAATCTTCAATAGAAAAAATAGAAGTTTCGACTGTAAGATAATAATTTAACATAAATCAATATCAAAGACTATATTTACTCCATTTTTATCAAGATACAAAAGACTAAAAATATCAAAATCGTCCACTGAATAAATATAGTTCATAAAAAAATCACTTGGAACGTTGGAGCATGTAGACAAGTGTAGTGTAACGTTGAACCCATTCACTGAACGTTGCTCCATACACTAGATTATCATTGATAGCCATTACTTCTTGAACAGGTTGATGACACCAGGCATCGCAAATTGAATTTGTCTCGATAATTTCTTGTTGACACTTTTTACTAATTGAATTAGTCTCGTCTAGTTTATCAATTATATCGTTCTCTCGAGTGAATGACGGTATCGAAGATATCAAGTTTAAATCCAATTGATTAACGATCTCGGATTCTTCTTTTTTTTGTTTCAAAATTAAATTCACAATTATGTCTAGGTAGCAATTAATTAAATGATAGAGAGGACATTGTAATACTGGGGTTGCTGACGTCAGAGTCGGGAATGCGGTGAGAGCCATGCTCATACACGTAACTGTATGTCTGAAATCAAAATCAATTCTCATTGAACCATCACAAATGATCAAAAAGTAAAATTTTTGGGAGTATGAAATTTTCAGACAGATCGATTCTATTCCATCATCAGTTTTTTGCGAATATCTTGCGAATTAATGGAGATACGACTTTTGTGCCCCAAACCTTTATTGTAGCTCTTGAAATTCTCTACAAAAAAGGTATGGGCCAGAAAGGGCGTATCTCCATTAATCCCAGAGATATTGGTAAAAAACTGATGATGGAATGAAATCATTTTGTCTGAAAATCTTTCATTTTGTTAATCAACAATTTTTCAGTCATTCTCTAATTTTTTTTTTACCGCGAAGAGTAAATTCAAGTATAATTGAATGTGTAAGATTCAAATTGGGAGATTTTTTTTCAGTAATAAATTTCTTCCATACGTTTAACATTAAATGCACAAAAATTAATACTTTAGAATGTTCAATCTCATAACAAATACGATATTGAAATTTGTGTAATCACCTGTAAGCTCCAACTTTTCCACCCAGCATAATTTTGTTCAAAGCATTAATATCCAGGCTTTCTTGAAAAACTTCTAGCTCATGGCCCAAATTATTGTTCATCCAGTCCGTAGCATCTCCATTCTGAGAATTTGATGTGACAATGGAATCTAATGTAACTGACAATTTATCTTTTAGAGTCAACAAAAAATGACCCGCTGATTCCAGGAGACTCAACGATTTCCGTAAATTCCGCATGCATTGTTCCTGGAGGTAACAAAATTAACATGTAAATTTCATTATCATGATGAATTATTGAATAATTACTACCGAAGGCTCACTAAAATTTATTTTAAAATTATTCACCGTTTGAAAATCAATCTCGTTCATGTCAGCTCCGAGTTCTTGCAGTTCCATGGAAATAATATTTTGTTCTTTGCTGAAGTGATTCTTTTCTTCAATTTCTGCCCGCAAAATTTTATGTATCGCCTCCAATTTCGTAACTTCAAGGAGCACCGTCAGCCATGAAGTAATTTCGTCATTGTCAGACAACTTTAATAGAAACAATAGAAAAGGGAAAATTATGAGTTCCAAGGGATGATTAAAAATTCCGATTCAAATTTTTTTTAGCTAAAATGTTCGTTCTACATAACATAGATATCGATAAAATTGTCATTTTTTTACTCCAAAGTTTCTTTACTCCAAAATAAATATTGATACATTTTCTCTATATATTCGAGATTATTGCCATTTGTCTCTAAATACTTAAATACTTAACAATTTCGAATGCTTACTTCAGAAATCAGCTCGAGATACTCATGCCCACGAGTTTGGTATTCTTTCACCTTCTCAAAATGAATGGCTCTAGCAATAATCGATTTGATTTGTTGCCCGCGGGCCTTCGCAATCTCAATCTCTAATTGAGAATTTTTTGTCTCAGGATCCTTCATCTTTTCTTCGATACCAAATTCACATAGTTCATCATTGTTTTTTATCCGATTCTCCAATATCCAATCCCAAAGTTCTGATATCGCAAAGTGACCTAAGCTTTCCTGAATTTGTTTCCATGCCTAAAAGGAATGAAATGAGAAATTAAAACGTGTATGTTCGTGAAATGAGATTGATTTTTTAGAGAAAAGTTTCATTATTATTAAGAATGAATTAAAATTGGAACAAAAAATTATTACGAAAGTAAATTTCCCAAATTCACAACTTATTTTCAATTCCTCACAAAATATTTTTCAACAATAGAGTGAAAATCTTTATTTGATTCTAAATTACAGCGAAATCTCATAAATTATGTGATTTCGTCAAATGAATCTCTGATAAATTATTGTACCCCTGAATATAACTTATGACAGATTTTATTGTATTATTGCAAAGTACTTGGTCAGAAAATAAAATAAAAATTTTCAAAGCGAAAAAACTTCAAGGGCAAAAAATATACCTTTTTCTTATCAGCTCGTGAAGAAATTCCTCCAACAATTTTGAGACTTTCTTGCATCAATGTTTCATTTATTTCAGTTTGCACTGGTGGCAATAAATTCTGACAGACTGTTTTCATATCCTTACAGTTCCGAATTTTATCCGTCATTTCACGGTAACTCAGTTCCAAAAGATTCTTCTTCGTTTCCAATCCTTTTTTTTTAGCTCTTATTTTTTCCAATCTCAAAACTAAATAAAACACAAAGATTAATTATATTCATTCAACTATTTAAATTAACGTTTATTTTAATAATTACTTTTTTCTTTGATTGATTCCTCCGTTTTCTCGCATTTTTCTTGAAGATTCATTACTTGAACGTCCAATGAAATTCTTTCGGATTTCAAGCGTTTTGTATTACGAATATTTTGGATGGACGAGGTTTGCCCCTGACTTTGCAGGTAATAAAGCAAAATATTTTTCCTTGTTTCCGAAACCTCATTAACTGGATAAATCGTGGATCCATTTTCCTCCCACCAAATCCCAGGAATTCCATGACTTAATCTAAGAAATTTGATAGAAAATTCAAGTCAAGTCCTTCTATTATGATATTTTTAACCTTACATTTTCTTAACTTGATCGGAACAAACTGATGGAGGACACCAAAGCACCTCCGCCCACTCAAAATTATTCACAATTTCAACAGTCTTCGGCATTATTAATACTGGAAATTAATAATAACTCATAGTAGATAATTATAACAATGACATTCAGAGGGAAAACATTGCGACAATTCCAATTGCTTATTGTTTGGCCTTTTTTTTCAACACATTTTGTTTCTTTACCAACCGTCGGTTTGCGGATCCTCGAAAGAAGAATTTAGAAGTCACAGTGGAAACGAAGAGTGAACATAGACATAAATTGTCCAAAAGTTGAAATGAAAAAGATAATACTGAAAATAGCAGACATCTAAAAAAAATTGGATTTTTCCAGAAAATTCAACCGTCTACCAAACCTGAAGGAATTTTCTCTATCGACTCATTCAAACAAAAAAATTCCCACATAATTAACTTCATGCAATTTATTTCAATAAAAATAAACAACCTAATCGTAAAAACGGATTATTCAAAAATGGAAAAACATCCTCAGCAGTATCAATGTCTCTTTAAATAATTATTTCCCTCGGTTCTCCAAATTTACAATTAATACGTGATATCCCTAGTCCTAAAATATTATTTTGTTGGTTACAAAAAAAAAAAAAAACAAAATCTCGTGAAAATGAAAGCCAAACGCAAGCCACAGGGCCCCATATCCCCACAGATCAACAATCAGTGAACAATTGTGCATGAAAGTTCAGTGATGGAACACAATAACGTGACACTAAAAAATTGCCGGTGATAAATAATAACAACAATTAAAAAGTGTCCTGCAGTTTGCGCGAACTCGTGATTTCTACGCATAGCCATTAATCTAAAAATGTTTAATAGGTATACTTCATTTATATTACCGTGTAAAATTGTAAATAAACTATTGCTAAGCTGACTAATTATTAATCGATTAAACGCATATTATTTGTAACAATATGTTCGTGAATAGTCACTCTGGTCAATGGGGAATCCAAAGGTAAATAAATTATTTATTCCCTACCACCTGCACTCTTCACTTTCAATATTTCATTGCATGAGTGAGACATATGTCTATGTCTCCTTGACGTTCGGACTTGCACAAATCGTTTCTTTTTATTCTATTCCGTCATTATTATTATTATTGTTGCTATTGCGTTGAACTTGTTTGATTCAACATTTTCCATTGAATTTTTTTGTCAATCGCGATTTATTTAGTCTGTCTCTCTCAATCGCTCTGTCTTTCTCTGTCTCTTTCTCTCTGTTTCTGCCTTATCGTTGTTTTTTTAAGCGTGTTGTGGAAGCCGATAATGCTTTTTACTCCTCCGCGGTATTCAGGAAATATTGTTTCTGTATTAAAATAATGAAGAAGCTGCTTACGAAAGACGGTTCCATTCTAAATGATAAAGTGAGTTGAGAAAGCATGATTAAGTGATTATTTTTAAGTTAAAAAATTCATAGGATTTTTCTTGATAATTTTTGATTCGATTTTTTCATTTGTCATTTCATTGAATGAATTAAAATTTATAATTTATCGCGGTAATTATTACGAATAATTGAGAATTTTGGTAAGAATTTTATGAATAATTATGCGAATTATTTTGGTGCATTATTTCAGATGAGTTTGTTGATATACACTGGAACTGGAGGCTCTGTGATTCTCCTAGTAGCATTATTCGGCCTAGGAACAATTATAAAAATTCTTTTGTGTCTCATTGTTTCAATTTTAGGGTAAGTTATTTTTCCAAACGTGATATTATTAATTTATTCGTTTGAAATATTTTTTATTCATCACTTGTATTTTTTCAGGATATTAACTTATATATATCGTAAATATGTACCAAGACTTGAGGAAACTGTCAAATTCAGTAGAGAGAACTTATACAAGAAGACTGAAAAATTACAAAGGGTAAAAACATTAAAAATACAATTTTTAAAAACTGTTCAGTAATGAAACTAGCGGTAAAATAATACGAAACCGATATGATTTAAACATTGATTTTCATAATAAACACACTTCAATCATTGCATATTTTCTCACGAACAAAAATTTTGAGTGTTCTCCGGCGAATTTTTCTTCTATAAATTTTTATTAACGAATTTTTTGTTCTTAAAGTTTTTTTTTAATGATTAACACAAGAAAACTTTTTTTCAGACCCTGGAAGACCTATCAAAATCCAAGGTGACCTTCACCCTCGACAAGCGAGTAACCGGAAGTCAAATTATCGATGAATCCCTCCAAGAGATCCTGGACTTTGTTCTCCGTGACTACGTGGAGCCCTGGTACAGTGCTCTAACATATGACGAAGAATTCCCGAAATCAGTACGTGATACAGCGCAGAAAGTAGCGATTAATATCGCAAACAGGGTTAAAGACGTCGATTGGATTCCATACTTAACAACGCGTCTAGTAGACGACGCAGCTTCGCACATGCGTTTGTATCGTCAGGCCCGCGCAAAACTGAAGCAATCAAAGAGTCCAAAAACGTCGTCATCCTCAAGTAATTCGAGTGGTACCCCAAAACGTTCGCCGACCCATCGTCGCAACAAGAGTGAAACCGATATATCCTGGTACTCCCAATCGAAATTTTACATACCAAACTTAACATCCCTGACTGAGCCAATTGACACGGGACAAACCGACGACGATGATGATAAACTCGAGAAAATATTTTTTGACCTTGAACTCCAAATGGAAAGTAATTTAATATGCCGTGATATTGTTTGTACAAATGAAGAGCAAGAACTTAAATTTCTCGGTGAATTGTCAGAGATACTGTTATACTTATTGTTACCAAAAAGTGATTTTGATTGTTTAACTGTTAGATTTATATTACGTGAATTACTTGTTAATGTTATAATAATGCCATTATTGAATTTATTAACTGATCCTGATTACATTAATCAAGCATGCATATGGCTGTGTAATAAAGACTCGAATTTACCGAGCGATGTATTTCTAACAGTTATGAGAATAACAGATAGTCTCGCTGAATTAATTGCGACTAAGAATATTATTACGAGCGAAATCGCGCATTTGAGATCCAAGGATTCTGGGGGCGATGATGATTTAATTGTTAAGCAACAGTTGAACAGTTTGCTTTATGTTAAAAAAATATTGGACACGAGAATAATAAGTATGCAAGAAGGCCTCGACTCGGAAACCGATAGTGTTGGTATTCCGAACGATTGGAATCGTCTTTTAGTGCCTGGATACAAACTCGTTAATTTGCCACTCGATGAATTACTTAAAAACAATATTGCACTGAGTTATTTCATTGATTATATGACGAGCATTGGTGCGGAGGCTTATCTATATTTTTACTTAAATATTTATGGATGGAGAGTATCGGCTGAGCAGCAAATATCTGACATTGAACTACAAAAATTGCAGACTAATTCAAATTCATCGAGTCAATCACGAAGGAAAAATATTAATTTGGAGAATTTGAAAGAAGCAGCGATGAAAATTTATCAGCAGTATCTCAGTGACAAAGCTTCGTCAAAATTACAGTTGGACGATGTTTTAGTTAAGAATTTATTGACGAGAATTAAGGTTGAAGCTGTTAAAGAAACTTGGTTTGATGAATTGCAGAATTGTTGTTACGAGAAATTGAAGAATGAGGATAGATTTTTACCGGCGTTCAAGCGATCAATGTCTTATGTTAAATTGTTGGCAGAATTGGATTTACTGAAGGATACTGCGTCGGAGGATGATGCGAAATCGCTCGATGGTATAAGTCTCTCGAGTATGAACAATGAGTTGGATCAATTCGATGAAATAAGCGGAAATATCGGGAACGATCTTAATAAATATTCGTCGAGAGAAAGTGTTAAGTCCAATTCGAATTCTTCGGCAAGTCTCACAAGTATGGAGAGAGACGTTGCTTACGACGAGACGGATTTTTTGAGCGTTAATAGAAAATCGTTTGATGCAGAATCGAGAATTTCGGAGGGGAAAGACGCTGCTTATTATCTTGAAGGACAGTCGGAACAAATAATTAAATTGGATGAAAGTACTTATGACCAGAATGCCATTAAAAAGCTACAGCAGGGGAGATTCGAAATTACTGCGGAAATCATTGAAACTGGCGTTGTTAATGACAAGGGGAAGACTTACGGGATTTATGCTGTGGCTGTTGCCAAAAATTATGATACTGGATACAAGGAGAAATGGCATATTTACAGGAGATACTCGGATTTTCATGATCTCCATCATAAAATCAAGGAGAAGTACTATGATCTTGCCAAATTACCCTTTCCTGCCAAGAAGGCGTTTCATAATATGGAGAGAGCCGTTTTGGAGAGACGCATGGCTATGCTCAATGCCTGGTTGTATCGATTGACGAAACCAAATATCACTGATGGACACATGGGTCTGCAGAATCTTTTGCTCGGATTCTTGGAACAAGGAGATTATGACAGAGGGGTTACTGGTGGTCACATATCGAGAACGGTAGGTTTATCATTGAATTCTTTGAAGATATGTTCATATTTTTTTGCTTTAGTGAAATCAGTGGCGAAGGGGTAAAACAGGATAAGTCGATTTTTCTTGTCAGCTGTTTTTCTGGAATATCTCAGAAACTAGTGGAGATACGTCCTTTTTGCCCGAATGCTTTTTTGTAGCTCTTGAAATTCTCTACAAAAAGGCGTCAGGGCAAAAAGGGTGTATCTCAATTA
>JABSMS010015461.1:0-12303 GCA_018902275.1 Aleiodes sp. PSUC_FEM 10030003
AATAGTTTTTATCTAATAGTAAATTTAAATTTTCTTGTTTAAATTGAAAATGGCGCGGAAATTTGATTTCACTATTAGAGGAAAGTATAAAATCTGAGTTGAATCAATGTCAATTCAAGATTTTTTTTTGTCAATAATTGCCAAGTGAAAATATTCTTAACAAAAATTCGTTCTTCTCTCAGTGCACTGTACTTTATTATTTCACAATACTTGTGATTCTTCAATTAGTAATAATGTTTAATTATTGCAGTATTTTTAGATCTACCAAAATGTTTACTATTCCAATACGTTTGACTGAATTTCCCGAGTTAATTGAGATTATTAGACTCTTTATCGGCTTCAACGGTTACCAAATCAAGCCTTTTACTTCAGGTGAAACGCAAAATTCGACGGTCCGAAAAAAAGCATCGTCACTAAATATCCGATGTATATTTACCATCAACGTTTGAAATTTAATATCGTTGAAGGGAGAGAGAGAAGTGGGACAATGCCATTGAAGTATCTTTATGAGGCAGAGAGTGGTACTTTAATTGCCTTTTGTATACCACTCTGGCGGCGAAGAACGTGAGGGCGCGCGCGCGCTTTCCCTTGTGTTCTTTTGGCTTTTTCAAATTTTTTTTTTTATCATGTCTCGTTTCTCCATCCAATAGTGGCTTCGAGGCGTACCGCACCACTTTTCTCTACTATCTTTCGGTACGTCCAAGATGAAAATGCGCGTCTAACCCATCAGAAATACCATGCATACTCTTTTATTTTCATTGTTACTCAACCAGTCTCAAAACATAATTAAAATTTTCTAATTAAGAATTTCGATAAGGCAAAACCAGCGATCTCTGACTCTTTATGCCCGAACTCCGTTGTTTATAAGGTTGAGTAGGAAGGTGATGAAATTGGCAAAGAAGAGGCAACCGCCTAAGACTAAGATAGAATTGTTGGAGAATGAGGATTGAAGATTAACCCACCTCCGTCAGAGCGTGTTTATCAAATTAACGATTTCCTTGCCTTGAAAAGCGTACATCCCCGTAAAGCAAGGGTTGCTTCAATCTATTCACAATTATTTTTTTTCCTCCTCGTGCTCCTTCAAAATTTCTCATCCGGCCTTTACTCATCGTTCTCACATTCCTTCATTCTATTTTTCTTTCCTTTTAATTTTTTTTTCACCAACCTGGGCATCAACAGAGTCTGACGGAAATCGATTAAATTCATTGGGAGCTTCGTCGCATTCACGCGTCCGATTGGCCGTTGATTAAAACCGATCAATTTTCCACACGGCAATTGGATCGCGCTTCTTCTACTATCTCTCTTATTCCACCAATTCTTTCACGATAATACTGAGTGGGAGAAGTGTTTTAAATTCTAAGCGCGAGTTCAATTCTCATGAAGGTTTTATCGTCGGGTTCTCGAGTTAACCGCGCTCATCCGCGTGTGCCTTTTCGAGAACACTCGGCGACGGTGAAAAAGGAGGGGAGGAAATAGAAGAAAGCCTATTGAAGCACATTGGAGATAATAAAATCGAGAAATTTCTTTCAACGGCGAATAACATTTTTCTGCCTCTAAATTCATGTTTATATGATGCAGGGGGTTGTTCTCGAGTTCTGATCTTATACGAGAGTATCGGGTTCGATGATATCATCCACCGGGGAATACTTTAAAGGGCACAAATATACCCGAGCGTGCAATACACCACACTCATTGCCGCAGGGGCGATACAACAGAGAGAGATAGGCTCTTTTCATCGGAAATTCTTCTTCATTCTCGTGGAAATTATACTCTAGACCGCATTCATTCGTTTCAATGACTCGAGAGAACAATTTTTTCCCCCGCGCAATTTATATCCCGAATGAGGCAAGATAGTAAGAAAAACCGAGAAAAAAATAACGCACAAGAGAAAATCTTTTCCTTCATCGAACGGGAAAATATCGCGACTATGTTTACATTTTCTTGGCGAAAGAATTGTGTCCAGATTGATGGTAACGAAAGTCCCTCTCTCTCACTCAAGAGAAGCATGAATAATGAGAAATATCTTGCCACTGACAATGATTCTTACTCTGCGTAGTTAAAAATGATGGAAAACACTCCGAGTCGGAAAAGGTGAATGAAAAAAAATGGAGAAGGATTTTGAAGCTTCGCATTTACTTGGACACGAACAAAAGGCATCTTGTCAGTGTGAATCATTTTATTCATACGGGCACTCTAATGGTGATAATCATAATAACCGCGGAAAAGAAGCAAACGAGAGGTAGAATGAAGAGCGGGGAAAAGTTTTTTACGCTGATATAGTACCACTATGTGTGTGTGTATTTATGTGTGCGGGTAGCCCCGATGCCGAGAGAGGCTCCCTCGTTATCTCCGCCATCTTTTCAATCGTCGGGGCAACGACGATAACGTAACAGAAGTCGGGCCACGACAGCCATTGTTTCTCTGTCGCTTATTCAACGCTCTCTTCACGGTTTGGGAATGGAAAACACCGGCGAGGACTTTTGCGCTTAGGCCTTCCTCTCTTTGCCTCCGCCATTCTCTCTGTCTCTCTCTTTTCCTCTGTTACCTATCTTTGAATCACTTCATCCGCCGTTCTCATTCACGTCGACTGTTGTGTATCGTCTCTCTCTCCTCTTCTGCCTCTCTTTCAGTAGTGAACCCGACTGAAAAGACGAATAAAAAGAAAACCTTGCTATACATGAAACAGGGTCAACCATTTATTGTTTGTCTCGTGCTCCAATTTTATTGTGTATTTGTTTAATTCAACAAACGAATAACATCAAACGAATTTTTTCAACAATTAATTGTTTACTCGATTCAATTATTCTTATTATTCGCAGCAATTCGTTTTTCAGGATAACTGAAAATTTCTGCACTAATTCTCAAGAGGAGAAGTTTTCATTCAAGACTATCAGGGACTTGGTTGAAGAATTCTGGGTCAAGCTTGAATACGCTTGATACAAGCCCGAAATGAAGTCTTGATTCAAGCCGGGAAGACTTGATTGAAGTAAAATAAAGGCTTGATTGATGTCGGAAAAAGGTTGATTGACCTTGAAAATGGCTTGATTCAACCTGGGAAAAGCCTTCCATTCAAACCGGTTTTCCATTCAAACCGGTTTTCTAGTTTGAATCAATCTCCCTTTCCTCTGAATTCCATTCACTCAATTGATGTAATATTAAATTCAATTGCGGATTGAATTACAGTTGACATTTTCGGGTGATGGGAAGGTGGGAAGGGGGTGGCAGAGAGAGACAGAGTATGTACCATCAGGAGCTTGCATTGATCAAGCGGCTTGTGTGTCAGAGGTACATTCGCGTTTACCCTTTGCGTGTCGACTCATCGTTAATTCCCTTTGAAAACAGTGTGGACGACGCTGTGTGAATTAGCAGGTGGTTCGGTATACAGGAACAGCGGAGATAGACAGAGACAGAGAGGTAGAGGGAGGTGGAGATGAAGCAAGTACCACACTGGGAAGCTTGTTGAATAATTACCGATGGAGGGGAGACGGAGGGACAGTCCGGTGTTAATCGAACAATTAGCCATTACGTCAACTATTCTCGAGCCAACTGTCGATAGATCCAGTGAATGAAACAATTTCGAAAACTCCAATGTTACGAAATTATTCAAATTCCTCATTGCTAATGTAACAGGACGGGTTTGATGAAAAAAATATCATTGAATAAATATTAAATTTCCTTTTGATGATGCTAAAAGAAACTAATTGACTAACAAGTTTTGGATTTATCAAAGGTCATGCGACTCTTAAATAGTTTCTATTGAATAAAACAGAATGAAGGTGAAACTATGTAACAGGCATTCAGATGATACTGGATAGACTTTAAGCGATGATATTGTACGTTCGATAATTTTCAAGTACTCTTCATTCAAGGCCCATTGGCGATTGAGTGCTATTACTTGGATTACTTTCCGGTATTTTTGAGAGTACCAGCCCCTCCCACACTACTAGTTCAAGAGGGCCTTTTCCCTACGTTTATATGAGCTCTATTCTCGCTGGCACTCTGCCTTGCATGCACAATTACTGGGAGAACCGAAGATCTAAAATTACTAGGTAAAAGGAAGAGAGAGAGAGGGGAGGGGAAAAAATAGAAGATAGAAAGGAGAATAAAAAAAGCTAACTTTATCCATGAATCCACGAGTTTTGCAAATCTGAGCACGTTGCAGATGAGAGAGAATAAGGGATGAAAGAATAAAGAGAGCAAAGAACAGGGAAAAAAGTTTTTAAAAATAAATTCGAGTTCTTTTATATCATATCGTTCTGGAGTAGAAAGAGCGTAAAATAATTGGCAATGAGGAATACTTGTGCCTTTCTCACACTGAGATTACGATATATATCTACTTAACGACGCAATGTAGTGCTGTGTGTTAACGTGGCTATTCTCTGCGGAAAAGAGTTTCCGCTTTGATTTCGATCTAATTAGCTGTTGCAATAACCTGGAGCAAGTTAAACAACTTTGTGGTTTTTCTTTGTAGCCGAGCTCTCTCAACGGTTCTTTTTAATAGGCAAATGTTGAAGGAAAAAGGAGGAAAATTTGTAATTTCATTACTCACATTTTTTCATTTTAGTAATTTTGTGTTTGTTTTTCTTACCCCTTCCCCCTTCTTTCATTCCGTGAGTTTTGAAATGTTCTCCGTAATAAAAATATCAAGTTGTCCTTTTCAATGCTGCAATGAGTTTTTTTACGCTTTATTAATTCGTTTAAATAATTCTAGAGTGGAAGTTAGTTAATCATCTCGAAATTCTTCAAAGAACGATATGAAACACTATGCAATAGAATAATAGATCCGGTGCATTAATAAAGCGTATTCATACGGAATGCCGGAAAAATTTCATAGCGCTGTTCGGTTCATAGCCGAAGCGGCATTCGCGGTCTCTCATTGGTCACCGCTTCTTCGTGTGCTTTATTTAAACCCTGGCTTCAAACTGAGTCGACTGCGTTAAATTGGATGCTCGAAGGAAATAAATAAATAATCAGATTTGAAATTATTATACTCTGATTTTTAAATAAATCCTTTCTCCGTGTGAATGCCATCCTTAATTTCAGCAGTTTAATCACTTCAATATTGATCTTCCCAAATTATTCAAATAAAATAGTTAACTTTCCACAAATGCCCACACGGAGAGAAATCCCCTTATGTTTTCTTAACAATAATGATATTGTTGAGGTCTTTTGTCTAATTGTCGCAATGAATTGTAGTATGTGGTAAAAAATACATAGTGAATATTACTAAGTTCTTATGTAAAAATTTTGAAAGGTGAGAGCAGCAACTCTAAATGTTTTTTTATTTAAATAACCCAATTCATTAGTCTCTTTATAATTTTCCACTAGCTTTTCTATAATTTTTTTCCAAATATTCACTCTCACCGTAGTAAATTGACATAATATCATCGAGTACTTCATACGATAATGCTAACTTATCGTGTCGGACGTTGCCATTACCGAAGCAAAAATTGTTGAGTTCTTCTTCTACTATAGCTTCATAGTTACCAAAATTATGTTTTCCTCTCAGTGCAGTTACTTTCGTTAAAACGGAATATTTCGTCTTTAAGGCATTATCCTGATTTCTTTTACTTCGTGTATTTCGTGATTGCCGTCAAACGAGACTAAACACAAGTGGATACATGAATTGAGAAACGTCTAGACCAGTAAACCACTGTCACAACCATCAGAACATCGTGCAAGGAATCACGTGCTCGTACAAATCAGTACGAGACAGCAAAACCACCGCCATCATGCTTTTCGAGCCCTCAACATCACTGAGTGGTTACAATTGAGGGTCCAAATTTTCGTACAATCAAGAAAGCGTTAACGATCCATAACTACAATGCTGAGTGCAGCTTTCCACACTAATCGAAAAGGAGAAAAAGCCGGCGAAAAAAGCAAAAAAAAGCACGTAATTCACTGCTGCATTGCGCGTTTTTTTTCTCTATGATGAAGGAAAAAATACTATTTAGAGTTTTAATTAAAAGTAATTGAGCAACCGCTTGCACCGTGTTCGTTAAAATCAGCGTATAATAATATAGCCCGGGGTTGCAATCACTTAATGCACCGAAAGTTGCTGGGACACGCTGAATCTCTTTCTTCCTATCTATTTTGTTGAAAATGGCTGATCGAAATACTTTTGCGCAATGGAAGAGACAAAGTGCGATGAATAAAATATATTGTCCACAGTATTTTTTTTTCGTATTTAGAATGAACGAGTTTGGTATTGTGGGCTTCCTCGAGACTTCATCTGGAAGAAATAAAAGGATAGAATTTTTGATCAAGTTCTGTTTTGTGGATATTTCCGAAATTAGTCGGTTTAGGGGAAAGAGTCAGAAGATTTTTTTTGTAGACAATTAATCAACTTCAGAAAAGCTCTCCTGATCAATCTCCGTAAACTCAATAGTTTCCGAGACATTCTCGAAATAAACTCCATCTGATTTTCAGACTCATCCCAAAACGAAGAATAAATCAATAGAAAAACAAATGAAAAGTTTATAACACAAAAGCAATCGCGCATTGTTCATCTGCATTGTGAAAGTGAAGACATAGTGCGATGAATAAAATGTATTGTAGCGAGTGTTTTTGGTATTTTCTATTGCAAAATGAATGTCGCGAGGTTTTTTGCATTTCTTTTGAAGAAATAGTGGGGTCGGGGAATTTTTAGGTAACTCCAGAATTCTATATAACTTAACCCAAATTTTAAGAGCTGAAGAATCCAAATATGAGTGAAAATTTTTTATACCACACTGAATGAAACATTTTCGTTACGATGTATTTACAAATAGGGTCATTGGATCAATACGTAGCCTTAAGAAATTGAAGAAAAGATGTTTAAATTAACTGCAGTGAAGTTATTTCAGAAATCACTTCTTCAGTATCTTTATCAATTATTGGAAATCGCTTGTTCTATGATTCATCTTTGAATTATGAATATTTTATAACATAGCATAAAAGTAATTGGAATAAAAGGGCTAAAATAGCCGCATAAAAATGCCATATATAGTATAAAATATATGGAAGAATATATTTCAAGAATAATGAAATATATGTACAAATATATAAAATAATATAAGGGTCCATATCTATAATGTTGCGGCTTCGCTATATATTCGTGAAGATATTTTGCTGTATACGGATATAGTATATTTCATGATATATTCAACATTCACGAATATATGAATATATTCATGAATTCTATGCATCAAAAATATATAATTTTTTTCTATATTTGTGGCCATATAATTTAATTCATAGTTGGAAAAAAATATATCAACAAACATGATGATATGATATATTAAATTCTATATCTTAGGCGATATATAACATTTAAATCTATATAATTTTACGTATTTAACAGACTGAAGCATCTTTCTTTTCTTGTTGCGAAATATACTATTTTCTTTCTACACAATATAAGACACCATGTACGTGATTGTATATGACGATGATATATTATTATTAATACTGTCGTTATTATTAAATATATCATCGGAAAAAGGTCAATGCATTATTTTTCATGAAATAAATGGAATCGTATATGGCAATAATATATTTTCAACGATCTCAAATGAAGTATATAAAACACATATATAGAGTCCCATTTATATCATTTTACGCGGGTGAATTAACTATCGCAAGAATATCTACCCTAGAAGGAAAGGGAAAGCGACCATTATTGATCCGTCATTGATGCCAAGCTTCCGGATTTCGATAGCAATATCAGCATCTAATATTGGGACAGTATTTGCACGTGATATTACGCCAATATTGGCCCAATATTGGAGCGATCATCAGCCGTTTTTCCTTGATTTGTGAAGCCTACACGGGTTATTCTTTTTCAAATGAAAAATTACATAAAGACAAAAAATAGTATCAAGTTAAAATTCAAATTATTTTCAGTCCAGAAATGAGAGAAATTACGTAGAAATATAATCAATTTGAAATGAATCAATTAAAGAAGCTTCTTGCAGCAATCATAAATCTCTGCGGTTTTCAATAAGAGTATACCATTCATTTATCTTTCGGGAATCCTAAATTGAATGAAAATGAAGTTGAAAATTTGAGATAAAAACTTTAATCCCACTGTGGGTCCGTATTATGAACGACAAAAGGAAAGAGGGGAAAGATAATGTATGACAGTTTCATGATACCCTGGGTGTTCTAACACCGTGTTTTGTTATATTACGACCCCTGCAGTGATGCCTTGCAGCAGCAGGGAATACGATGATAAAGAGACGTGGTGTAGTCTAATTAAAACCTCATGTTTCAATGCTTAGATGGTACTTGCCCACTACAATAACACACGTGACAAGGTCAATGACGTCCTACTCTACGTAGAATAAAAAAAAATGTAAAAATCAAGGAAGACAATGTTGTTTGTTGTCTATTGTGAAATTTCACTCTGAATGAATTCGCTCCATAGAAATTTGGAGGAGAAAAATCGTAGCTCGTTAGAGAAAAGTCGAGTGAGATTGACCCAATTCGGAGTATTGATGAATTTGGATGGAAAATTTTGGTGGGAAAAACAAAAGTTGAATATTGATTGATTTAATGTTTTTCGTGACATCAGGTTTCGTTTATTAATGGATTTGCAACCGGCGAAATAACAATTTGAGAATAATTAAAATCATGTGAAATAAGATGCTGTATTGCACAAATTTCGAAAAAATTTTATCCTCATTCTGAGCATCATAGCGAGCTCAATCCAACGCCAAATTGAAGCTGAGATCATTTACTATCGATTTCACTCGAGGGCAATAGATGTACGACCAAAATTGCGGGAGATATGCAAGATTATTCTAGAACCAGTTTTTCGATAAAATTTCTGTCAATTTTCGACGCTAAGCAATTGCATTTGAATGAAACTGATAGAAAATTAGCTCACCTTCAATTTGACTGGATTTGAAATCCTTAAATGATGAAAACTGAAGATATTTGCAGAAAAATAAAAATTTCGAAAATGTAAACACCAGAGTTTTTGATTCTAACGGAAAAAAGGAATTTCCAATAAATTAAATACCATCGCACAGTTTTCATTGAAAATTATGAATTATCAATAGAAACGTCCAAAAAATTCACTCAAAGGGTTCAATCACGTGTTCAATTTTGCCCAACCTTCCTCGTTTCTCAATTTTATAACATACGAAAGCATAATTTTCCTCTCCCTCTCTCTCTTTCTATAGAACAATTAAAAGCAATTAAATTATCAATTAACTGTGAAATGACCAATCAAATGAACATTCGGAAATGAATAGCATCACACAATTAAAAAATGATTTTCAACTAGTCAGAACTCATTATTAAATTTAATTAATTTGAGGAAAAAAGCACGTGCGTATTGAATCGAACATATGTTCGATATTCAATTAAAATATTCCAACAATTCATTGAAAATTCATAAAAAATTAATTAAACATCACAAACAGAGGGGCAGAAAATGAAATAAATTTCTTTCCAATATTATATTATATTGCATAACAATTCGAGCTGTGCGTCACTCCTGAAAGAATTTGAGAACTGGTTGGGAAGTGTTCAGAACCTTCCCGGTCAATTTGGGGCACAGATCCTCCACTGCAACTGCAAGTAACCCTATTCTTTCCCTATTCCTACTGCATCGCGTCAAGTATTCTTAAAATGTTTGATTATTCCCAAAAGTGCTAAATTATCTTTTCTCTCTTGTTATGAAATAAACTATTATTTTGCAACATATAAGGCATCATGAATGTAATCATATATGACGATAATATATCGTCGCCTTAGAATCAAAAAGGCGTAAGTGCCATTTTTTAAAAATTGAATCCACGTTCATTTTTTTATAAGAATATTAACTTACAGCTTTTTATTATTCAGCAAGAACAAATGGCACTTACGCTATTTTGATTCTATGACGACGATATCATTGTTTATCCTGTAATGATTACATTATTAAATGCATTATGAACATATACGAATGTATTATATTTTATAATCTAACCGAAATTATAGATGATAAGATATTTCTGAATATATCAAATGAAATATCGTAAATATATATAATCGCATATTTTACATATATTTATCAATACATGCTCAGCATATACGCTCAGAAAGAAAACACAGATATGGGAAACGATTTTTCTTGTGACAAAAAATGATTGAAATAATCCGTTTCGTCTTCCTCGAAAAATGTTTTTTTGCAACAATGCAGATTCCCCTTTCTTTGTCGTAAAAAAATCGAATTACGAATAATTGGATGCTATCATTTTTTGTTTCAGTGTAATGTTTTGTTACGCGGTATCCACCACTCGGAGCATCGCATCTCTAGTTATTGACAATTGAGAAATTATTACGAAAGTTATCTAATATCTAACATCTCTCATGATTTCTCCACTTCTGACCTTACCAAAATTCCATCTACTCTCGAAACACCGATTCTTTGTAAGTTCAAATAAATAGATGAAACATTGAATAATTTATAATCCGAAAATTGAGGTCGTCTGAATATATTATGATGGAGAGAATAAGATGAATCTTTACATTATAGTAGTTCATAATATATTAACAATAGTGATTCGTGAAATTGGGTTTTGTGTTACGTGGAGATTCGTTTTCGTGAATAAAATTGACTTATTCAACCAGCGAATATGAGCATTCACATTTGAAATAATTGATGAGAGCAAACAGTAGTCATTCTGTAACTGTTCCACTGCGCGCTCGTTAAATTCCCTTTTCATTTATCAACGTTCCATATTTACTTTCATAACAATAATGTCATAATGAAGTCGGATATTATTAATGAAAATGTAATTCCATTGATGAGGATTTTGGGGGAAGAAAAATTATTGCGACCATTAAAAAAAAAATTGAAAAATCGATAAAAAAAAATTACGTTTCGAGTCGAATGCGAATTATTTTGCGAATATCTCCTAAGCAAGGAGGTTTGGAGAAAAATGTCAGGAGACTTTTTTTGTAGAGAATTTAATTTTCTACAAAAAAGGTTTCTTGACATTTTTTTCCAAACCCATTGGTTTTTGGGATATTCTCAAAATAATGTGCGATTGATTTCCAAACTTATCTCCAAGCGAGAATTTCGAAAATTAAGCCGCCGCGGAAGCTGTGATAAAGCACTTACGTCACTTGGATTCTAATGCAACGATGTACAAATACTCCGACGAATCATGAACCGAATAAGAGATAATTACTCAGTACTCCTCAACAAAATCAATATCTGCCTAAAATAAGGTAATTCCTAGTTAATTACTCGACTAGAAAATCAATACTCTTCCCCTAATGCCTCTTGATTATTACTGAAATATTCGTAGCTCGATGAGAATATCATCTTCAATGAACAGAGAGAAAAAGTCATAATCCCCATTCTCTTCCAAAATTAGTAAATTGGAAAGTACAATGACCCATTAATTCTCATAAATGGAATTGCGAGTGATAACAAATAATTGAAAACAAAATATTTAATTATCAATCTCGTTAATTCACTGTAGCAAGAAATATGCAAACAATTCGCGATATCAAAACTCGTAGAAATTTTTAAACAATTATAATTAATTATTGTTAATAAAATTGGTAATACATCAAGTAATTAAATTAATTGAAATGATGATCACCTTATCCCATTAACACTGAATAAATATTAATTAATTAAAATCGATTCCACGGCAAATTCAAAATACCAATGAGGAATTCAATCAAAAATTGAAAATGGTACAGCTGGGTGAGATGGGACCGAATAGAGTATTGAAAAAAAAAACTTTTTTGAATTTTGAGCGAAAAAAAAATCTTAACCTTTTTCAAAATCTTTGGAACGATTGTTTTCTAAATAAAAATGAAAAAATGACCGATTTATCTTCATCGGCGCATAATTCATACTCATAAACTACATGAACAACATATCGTCATCGTAGAATCAAAGGGGCGTAAGTGCCATTTCCTCTTTTTGATTGGCGTCAATGTGTAACTTGTTGTTCTTCCAGAAAAATGAATTGATGTAGGTTTTCGGAAATGGCACTTAGGTCTCTTTGATTTTACGGCGACGATGTATGAAAAAATTCGGAAAAATATGAAAAAATATCCTCGATACAGCATGCGGCTTGAAATATGAACGAAGTAATATTCATCAAGGTCTAATCTCTATTCTCTTTTCTTTATTCTCACTGAGAATTATTTGAGAGGACGAAGCGCAGTACCTTATAAAAAAAACATTGGCAAAGCATGGGCCTGCAGATTGAAGAACTCAATTTCATTTTGTAAATGCGTAATGCCCTGGACGGCCTGTACGTACATAGCCCCGTATACTTACATATATAGATGTATATATATATACAT
>JABSMS010015482.1:0-12301 GCA_018902275.1 Aleiodes sp. PSUC_FEM 10030003
AAAGGCGAAAAAATTTGGGAACATATTGGAAAATTATCTGATGGGGAGACCGAAAAATTCTGCTCAAATATCAGATGAGGATTCTGATAGTGACTTGGATCTTACGTCTCGTCTTGATTTGTCGCCAGGGCCAAACAAACGTTTAACGACAAACTCAGTACCTTCTTCACCGAGGGAAAATGTCGAACGAGGTCGGGGGACAATTCCGAAGATGAAGAGTGGATTGAGACCAAGAAGTATGCAGTTGATAGAGCCAAGGGCAATGCCAAAGTCAAAGGTTGAGATTACTCGATATTTTCATGAATTCATGACAAAAAATCGAATTACCGAATTTGAAAAAAAGTTTCCTCTTTTTATCCAGAATATTTCTGATTTTTCGAATTTTCTGAAGTTTTCAATTTGAAATTAATGATTTTTTATTTTTATTTTCATCTTAATTTAATTTTAGGAATTTTAAATCAGTTCTTCTCAAATACCGTTGATTTTTCAAATTTTCAAACCCATTGTTTGATGATATTTAAGGATATTTTTGTGATACAAGAGTACCAATGACTGGGGAAGATGATTAAAAAGTCGTCGCTTCTCTTATTTCATCAAAAAATTCATAAATATTGTTAAACAACGAGTTTAAAAATTCGTAACCGACTCAATCTTCCGTTACCCCTTAAGGCCCGAATGGAATGTCTAATAAAATTATCTAGATAATTTTCTAGATAATTTTTTAGCTACTAGGTGCTATTTTGTGGTTTTCTACTTTCTCCTCACACAATGCTCAGAAAAATCGACCTTTTTTTCAAGTGACACTCGACTGTCATTCAATTTTCAAAAAAAATGAGTGACGGTTGATTGTCTGTCGAATGAACTCGTTCTCAACCGACAATCGACTGTCATTGCATTTTTGCATGAAAAATTGATTTAAAAAAACCTTATAACTTCACACAATTTTCAGACCGATTTTTTTTTCACTGTTGTGTCTCCTTTGAGGGAATTTACCGACGGTTGATTAACCGTCGATTGTCGATTGAGCTTTCCGTCAGGGTACAGTCAAGGCCAAAAGTAAATGTAGAGTAAGGAGATAATTATTTTATTCAGTGTTTATGAAAAATTATGGAAAAAATTGAGTAATAACGGAGTTCCAATTCGAATCTGAAAATCGGAATTTTATCTTCGTAAATAATTTCAACTATCGTTCATCTGAAAAATAAACTTTTGACTGCAGACTCGTTTTTGATTTTTATCGCTTTTTATCGTTTTGTACTCATTTGCACATATGAAAAGAATTATCGCATTCTTTATAGATTTAAAAAATTTTTTATCATTTTTTTTTAAAAGCTCATAAGATTGTGTGTTGAATCATTAATTTTCAAAAATCTGTAACTTCTTGAACGCATCTGCCAATTATCTTTAACTTTCACAGCAGATTTCCTCCAAAATTATAGAATTTAACTCTAAATTTTCCTAAATTTTCTTTCAGATTTAAAATATCGAGAAAAACACTTTAATTTTCATTTTTATTTTAATTCAATTTGATGATTAATTAAATTTAATCAATGAAATTCGATAATTACTGACATATCAATTGTTTCATAGCGTCTCAATTGATGAACATTAAATTGTGTTTCCAACATTGAGTTATTCGGAAAATAATGTCTTCTCAAAATTTTCAAAAATTTTAAAAATAGAAAAAATTCTTTTTAAAGTGCAATTTTATTGAAAAAATTGAGAAATCGTGCATCCTTTGACGAAAAATTTTGAAAATAATTTTACAGTGAAGTGCCAAGTCCAAAAATCACGTTCAGTTTATTTCGTAAATATCTCAAGAACAATGAGGTTTAGGAAAAATTCGTCAAAACTTTTTCTGTAGCTCATCAAATTTTCAACAAAAAAAAATCCTAAACCCACTCATTTCGAAGATATTGGCAAAAAAATTCACAAGAAATTCGTCACAACTTGTTCTGCTTCACTAATGAATTGACGTCTCGTTTAATTAATTCTCTAAAATTGCAGAAAAAAATGGATAAATCAATTACGAGTTTTATTGCCGATGCAAAAAAAATATTTTCCGATGAAAAACAATTTTTAGCGTCAAGCAATGAGAATGAAAACGTTCTTAGAATGAAACATAAATTTTCGTTGATTAATTCCTTCATTTGTTTGTTGATTTTTATTTTTCAGGCGAAAACACATTCAATCATTCGCGATAGTGATCAGTTGGCAGGTCCAATGATACACAAACGTCCACTAATACTGGTGAGAACCGAATTTTAAATTCAATATTCAATATTAATTATTGATCATTAATGATAAATTTATTATTTTCTGTCACCCTAATCTTCTTGCAATATTTAAAAAATCGCAATTTAAAAAAATAGAAAATGAATTATTCCATTTTTCTTGAATATCTCCGAAAATAAGGGAGATAGAGAAAATTTGTTAAGGACCTTTTTTGTAGCTCTGGCTCTGCTCTTCAAAAATGTCTTCACAAAAAATTTTCTATCTCGCTTTTTTTCTGATTTATTTTCGAAAAAATGCAGACAAAATGAAATTTTCATTGAATATAAAATTCCCTAATTATTATTAAGATTAATTATCTCAAAAACAATGAGAGCTACCAAAAATTATGTGAAGACGTTTTTTGTAGCTCTAACTCTCCCCTAGAAAAAAGGTCTCTGCAAAAAAATCCCTATCTCGCTTCTTTTCCAAATTATTTTCGAAAAACTGCAAAGGAAAATTTCAAAAAAAAAAATTCTCTCATCAGCGTTATCGTTAATAACTCAGAAACTGAGACGAACAGCGATAATTTGATAGAAATCTTTTTTGTAGCTCTCACTCTCCTTCACAAAAAGATCCTCTCAAAAGTTTCTCCATCCCGCTTTAATTATTTTTTCCAAAAATCTCAAATCAATCCAAATTTTTACTGAATAAAAAAATTTCCTGATTACTATTAAGGTTAACTATCTCAAAAACTATGAGAGCTACCGAAAATTTTGTGGAGATGTTTTTTGTAGCTGAGACCCTCCCCTAAAAAAAAGGGTCCAACAAAAAATGCCCTATCTCCCTTCCTTTCCAAGTTATTTTTGAAAGAATCCAAACAAAATTAAATTTCGAGAAAAAAAATCAGCGTTATCGCTAATAATTCAGAAACTGAGACTACGAAAATTTTGTAGAGACCTTTCTTGTAGCCCTGACTCTCCCCTACAAAAAAGGATCCTACAAAAACTTCCGTATCTCCCATAGTTTCCGAGAAAAACTCAAAAAACCAACTATCCAACTCGAAATTCATCAAATTTTTCTTTTTCCAGACTGCAACACCGCGACGTTCCCTTCGCCAATTACAAATTCAAGACGTAAAATCTCCGTTCGTGAGCATCAAGAAGAGTCCCAGTGCCAAACCAAGAAGCTCTTATACATTCGGGAGATTTGATTACTTGAGATCCGATAAATGGCTCTCGAATTCTTTTATAAACGATGAAAACCGCGTCAGACAGAGAAAAAGTGGAGCAACAGAGGTGATAGACTTGGATGCCGATGATTCTGATTCGATGGAAGTCGTCGAGAGCACCCCATCGCCTCCAAGGAAGTCAAAGAATTCAAAAAAATCTATAGAAATTGACCTGGATTCGCCAATTTTCAACAAACCAATAAAATCAAAAAACCGAATAAATTACCACGAAATTAATTTGGAGGAATACGAATTAATCGACAGCGATGAAGAAATTTACGATAAACCAAGGTCATCAAAGATCAATAATAAAAATTTGGAAAAAAAAGGAATTGTTAAAAAACGCGAGGAAAATTACGAAAAATCGTCAGACATGAAATGGTTAAAAATCGAAAATATTAATTTAGGAAATTCAGAAAATTCACTAAAATTTCATAATGAAGAAAACAACAATTTGGTTCTTCCAAGAATTAGAGTAAATGCTGAGAAAAATAATTCTGGAGTTAAAATAAAAAAGGAAACAAAATTTCCATCAATTAATTTTGATGTTAAAAATTATCTGAGAAGAAGCAACGATCCGTTTCATTGTTTCATGGATACGAAAAGATGTTGTAAATACAGTAGAACGTCCTTGAAATTTCTCCACAATTATTTCAACAGAATTCGTGACGATACAATTACACATGTTTACAGAGATTCTGGGTATAACATGAGCATTGCAGCCGATAAATTACGGAAGATGGAGAGTAATATTCAGTATAATATTATCGAGAAATTCAGAGAAGTTAAACCTGATAATTTAGAGCAATTTCAAGAAATGGAATTTATTCGTAACATGAAAAGATTCCGAGATTTTCAGACAAAAGAACCTGAAGCCAAGAAGATTCATCTAATAACTCTGTGATGGTTATTCATAATTTATTTTTAAGGGAACCAAAATGTGATTGGATGCTGCAATTTAAGAAGAAAAGAGCAAAATATTGTTTATTAGAATGTGATTGTTGATTTTCTTGAATTGAATTTAGTAAAACAGTGAAATTATAATAAGTCGAAAAATGAAAGGAAGATTATTTCGGAAATATCTCGAGAACGGTGCGGTTCACGAAAATTTGTCAGGAGACCTTTTTTGTAGACCGTGAAATTCTCTACAAAAAAGGTTTTTGGGAAAAAATTTTATCTCAATTATTTTCCGAGATATTTCCGAAAATTAAAGATGAGGGATAAAACAAAATTTGATTTTGATGGAGAATCTTTGTTTCGCGAATTTCTTGGGGACTAATGGATACGAAAAAAAATTTGGGGAACTTTTTTGGAGTCCGAACTCTACAAAAAAGTTCTCCACAAAAAATTTCTATCCCCCCCTCCGAAATAATTAGAAATTAATTAATAATCGAAGTTAAAGAATCTAAATTTTGAATTTTTTGCGCATTCTTTCGTGGATATCTTCAAAATGCGTGGGTTTAGAGGAAAATCCGAAGAAACCTTTTTTGTAGAGAATTTTCCGGGCTACAAAAAAGGTCCCTTCCAAAATTTCGCTAAACCCCATCGTTTCCAAGATATTTACAAAAAAACTAAAATTGATTTTAAAAAATTATTTATATTTTTGAGGCAATAAAAGAATGAAAATAATTCAAATAAAAATTGAGTTTTCGCAAATCCCGCCGCACAGTGGTCGTAACTAAACACTAAAAATAATGAAAAAATTCATTCAACAAAATACTCAATTTACCAAAACAATTCTCGCGGTTGGTAGCAGTGTTAGTAGAAGAAAACATGGCGTGATCAGCGATGGCAGTCTCGAATTACGAAAGAGCTGAAGATTTTTCCCGGGGATATTTACCGAGCAAGGCCACAACGCTCGTTATTAAACAACGTTCAGTTGTTAATTTAATACTGTCTTGTTCATACAGAAACAAATGTAAAATGAATTACGATATAACATGGATAATACCAAAATTGAGAAGGCCCACGAGTTTGTGGCATTTTGCTAGTTCTTTAACGTTCGCCGCCGTTGGAATTTTCTCAAAATTAATTATTCGTAAGTTTCATAATTCAAAGGTCATTGAGTGAAATTGATAAATTTATTTGAAAGTGAATTTTTTTTCAAAAATTATTGACGTGTGCAGCCATGAGTGAAATTATTTTATTTAATTTTTTTAATTGTTTTGTTGGAAAAAAATAAATAGAATGGCTGAACAGAACTACTGTCTTCAACAAACACATAATGGAAAAGGCCTTGGACAAGAGACCAAAGAATGTCCCATTAATAACAGTTTCAAATCATTACAGTTGCTTCGATGATCCAGGAATGTGGGGTGAGTAATGTCATTTATTGAAGAGTAATTAATAATTTTAATTTTGTTCAAGAGATAATTGTTATTGTGTCGTTTTTTCGTTTTTTTTCAATATCCCGGAATTGAAGGGAGATACGAGAATTTTTGTGGGAACCTTTTTTGTAGGTCTCGTTCCGCTCTATAAAAATGGTCCTTGAGAAAAATTTCCTATCTCCATTATTTTACGAAGATATGAATTTTGAGGAAATTCGTGAAAATTTAGTTTTGTTTATTTTGATGGAATGGATTATATTCTATCGTTAGTTTTTTGCAAATATCTCTGGAAATAATGGAGATACGACCTTTTTGCCTGAAGGCTTTTTTGTAGAAAATTTCAAGCGCTACAAAAAAGGTGTAGGGCAAGAAGGGCGTATCTCCATTATTTTCGGAAATATCCGGCAAAACTAACAATAGAATACAATCGATTTGTATGAAAATTTTCGTTTTTTTTGTAAATATCTCGGAATTGAAGAAAAATATGGAAATTTTTGTAATTACCTTTTTTGTAGGTCTCGTTTGGCTCTACGAAAAAAGTTTCTCCAAACAATTGTATTCACTATTTTCTGAGATATTAAAAAAAATTGAATTTTCATCAAAAGTAGAATTTATTTTAATTAATTCCGTAAATATCTCGGAATTGAAGCAACAACCGAAAATTTTCGTAACAACCTTTTTTCAAAATTCCGTATCTCCATTATTTCTCGAGATATTCACGAAAATATGAATTTTGATGAAATTCGAGGTAATTTAGTTTTGTTTATTTTGATGAAAATGAAGTTTTCAAACATCGATTCCATTCTACCGTTAGTTTTTTGCAAATATCTCCGAAAATAATGGAAATACGATCTTTTTGTCCTGAGACTTTTTTGTAGAAAATTTAAAGAACTCCAAAAAAGCTTTATTACAAAAAAGGCGTATCTCCATTATTTTCGAAGATATTTCCCAAAAATCATTCATATTAAATTAAATTATTTCGTTTTCCTAAACTCATCGCTGAAAAATCCATCGATAAACCTTTAGACTATAAATCTTTCTGTCAATTCAATTATGCTAAATTATACAAAACAACTGTGCAAAACGTGACTTGACAAATTTTTAATGATTTCGCATTAACGTTTATCAATGCTCGATTATCATTGACTCTTTATCAAGTAATTGTTTTTGAATTAATTTTCTTGAAAAAAAAAATAATTCTCTAAATTTACTGTTTCAGCAACGCTCAACATGCGACACGCCTTCAGCCGAAAAAAAATGCGCTGGTCCTTGGCTGCACATGATATTTGTTTTACAAATGTGTGGCACTCTTATTTTTTTATGCTCGGTAAATGTGTACCAACAGTTAGGGGCGATGGTGTTTTTCAAGAAGCCATTAATTTTTGTATTGAAAAACTTGGGTGCGGTGATTGGATACATGTTTTTCCAGAGGGAAAAGTCAATGCGCTTAAGGAACACATGAGGTTTGAATCGTCTTATTAATTACTTTTTAAGTTATTCGTCAAGTGAAAGATGGAAATAATTTTTTATGATAAAGAAAAAGAAATAAGAATCGATTTTCTAGAGAATGAGGTTTTTATTATTTTTATTCAGTAAATGCAGTGATGAAACTTTTAGTAAATTAGCTTTTTCATTTTTATTAAAAAAGAGGATAATTGTTTTTTATTTGTTGATTCAAATTTTAGATCTCGGAAAATAAGGGACGAAGAATTTTTTGTAGGGGAAAATGAAAGTTACAAAAAAGTTTTCAGTGAAAATTTTCTTGTCTTTTATTTTCGGAGATATTCAAAAAGAAAAGAAAAACTCATTTTCCAATTTTTTTGTTAAGTCATTTTTTTGAAAAAGTTATCAAAAAAATTCTTCATCTCCATTATTTTCTGATAATCCTTAAAAAAAACAATTTCAAAATAAATTCAACTCCGTTCCATCAATTGAAACTTTAATTTTGTTTATTTTGGACTTCTAAAGGATAATAAAAATGTCTTAAAGATTAATTGTGAATGTTTTATTATCATCGCGCGATATTGCGAAAGCTTTTGATAAAGATTAGCGTAAAAATTCATTTTTTTTCATTCTTTAATAATTCACTTGACTTAAGTACTTCAATGAAAATGATAGATCGCCCGAGTTTTAATGTGAATGGAATCCAGATTGTGATAAGAGTCAGATTAGGTCGAATTTACAGGTTAAAATGGGGCATAGGAAGGCTGATAATGGAGTCACCAGTTATTCCACTTGTTATACCAGTATTCCATGTTGGTATGGACGAGGTTTTACCAAATGAAGCACCGTATTATCTCAGGATTGGTAAAAGGGTTACAATGGCTTATGGTGAGCCAATTGACTTCAGTGATATGTTGGAGGAGTTGAAGGAATCGAGAGCAACTGAGATGGAAACTAGGAAAGCCATAACTGATCGAATTGATGCGGAACTTGAGAGGTAATTTTTTTTTTAAATTTGCGATCACAATTTTTCAAAAATATTTCTACAAAAAAATTTTTTTTTGTGAGAATCTTTCTTGTAGAACTCTGATTTTCTCTCGTAGATTTTGAGATAATCGATGGAAATCGATGATAAAAATTAATTTTTGTTAATTCAATTCACTAATTTTTTTCACGGAATATTTTGCAATTCAAGCGAAATAAAGAAATTTTTGCTCGGATCTTTTAAGTAGAGAATATTCAGAGCTACGAAAAAGGTCCGTACAAAAATTTCTCCATCTTCGTTATTTACCGAAATATTTCAAAAAGTCTAGATTAACAAAAAAAATTAGAGAATTAGGTTTTTCAGTTTCTTTGGATATCTTGGAAAATAAGAGAGGATTTTTTTGTAATGGCATTTTTGTAGCTCTAATTTTCCTCTACAAAAAAGAATTCGACAAAAATTAATCTATCTCTCATAGATTTTGAGATAATCGATGAAAACCGATGAAACAATAAAAATTAATTAGTGTGAATTTCATTCGTTTATGAGTTTTCAGTATCCAGAGCTACGAAAAAGTCTCAAACATTTTTCTATTCCTGATTTACCGAGATATGTTAAGAGATCTGAATTAATAAAAAAAAATGGGAAATCAGTTTCTCTATTTTCTTTGAATATCTCCGAAAATAAGGGAGAGAGGAAAATTTTCATGAAAACCTTTTTTTGTTCTGAATTTCCTCTACGAAAATGTCTCAATGAAAATTGCTCATTCTCCCATAATCTTCGAGTATTAAATGAAATTATTAATGAAAACAAAAATCCATAAAAATTTATCTTTTGTACTAAGTTTTTTTTGAAGTATCTCGCAACCTAAGGGAGATAAAAAAAATTTGTTGATACTTTTTTTGTAGGTCTCGCTCCACTTAAAAATAAGTCCTGCCAAAAAATTTCGTATCTGCATTATTTTCTGAGAGATTTAGAGAATTGTAATCAAAACTAAGATAATTTATTCTAGTTCATTTTGAAAATATCTCAAAATTAAAAAGTCCCGAAATTTTTCTGACTTTCCTCTACAAAAAAGTCCTCAACAAAATTTTCGCCATCTCCCTCAGTTTCCGAGATATTCCCAAAAAACCATCTTGAATCTTCCAAAAAACAAGTTTTATATAATCCTTGAATATTGTTCCAGGTTAAAAACAATAACAGAAGATCTCCACGTGAAATCTTGACGTCCGAGTGACGGCTCACGCCGTCACTCTCTCTAGTATTAAATTCTTTTTAATTACCAAGTAGAAAAAAAGAGAAAATCATCAACTGAATAAAATCATCAAGAATCATCGAACAACCAAGAAATTCCAAACTCTAATCGAGTCAAATTATTAATGAAAAGAAAAGTGATTAACGAATTAAAAAGAAATTAAACTCTTTATAAATACTGAATAATCTTTATAAATAATATATTTCCATGACTAAAACAAATTAACATGGATTAATAAATAATTAAAAAAAGAGAGGAAACAATAAAGAAGAGAAAATGAAGGTACAATGCAATTAGAGTGCACAAGGTCGATAATTACGGAGTTTATTGGCTTCTTTCACTCGTTTCTCATTAATTATTATTTTTTTATTAAAGTCCAAGTGCAGTAGAGTGCAATTAATATATATGCCACAGTAAGTTAGGCCTTGTGGAGCTCTCAGATGTAAATAAAATCTACTCAGTATATTTTTTGATTACTTGTGTTTATGTTTAAGTGCAAGATTGCACTCCAACTTGTATTGAGGTGGTAAGGGAATGTGAGAATGTTGCTATTAATAGTGCAATCTAGAATTGGAGAATTGTGTCAATGAAACGAGGCTTCTACCCAAAACATTAAAAATGCTTCCGAAATAAATTTAATTAATTAAGCTTCTATACAAAAAAAAACACATATCTTAGAGATTTTATGAAATTTTTAACATTAATTAGAAATCATGTAATTATGAGAGAATGAAGGAACGAAAGAACATCTTAAGATTTAAGTAAAATTCATCAATTTAATAAAAAAAAATCAATTTCTTCAGTATAAGTGACTTTTTTTAATCATTCATTGTGATTTTGTTTGTTTAATTTTTTGCAAAAATGTTTTCATTCATTGTTTCGAGGGGAAATTCCCGCTCATTATTTTCAAAACTTTGGGTCAAGTGTTGTTGATGGAAAAGTTTGTTTTTTTCGAGAAAGAATGCAGATATTTGCGAAGGATTTTTCAATAAATTAGTAATTGAAGGAAACAAAGTTTTGTTGTTTCAGTTTGTTAAAATTTAAATTGGAATAAATTTGAATTTTCGCGCGAAAAAATGAAGAAATATTTTACTTTCTTTTTTACAGTATTTCATTTTTTTCAACGATTTTGTTCCGAAATTTTATCTGCATAATTTATCATCTTTCGAAAAAAAAAATTAAACAGAATTACATTACGCAATTTGTTATTTAATATTCACAGTTCAGATACACAGCACATACAATGTCGTCAAACATATGATTATTTTTTTTATACATAAACAATTCTCAATATCATCGACGTAAGCACATTTTCCTTGATACAATACACATTTTTTTTTCTTTTATAATTAATTTTCATTTACGTTGATTTTTATTCTGATAAAATGACGAACCGTGTCCAGTGGACAATTGATTACGTCGATGTACACTTGTATTCATATTACGTGACAATAATTCATCAAACAATTTAGCAACACAATTTCAAACATTTTTTAATTCAGTAATGAAGTGACACAAGAGGATGAGTCAATTTTCTCTTGCGAATAACTTTGGAACGAGTGGATTTAGGGAAAATTTGCAGGAAACCTTTCTTGTAGAGAATTAAATTCTCTAGAAAAAAGGTCTCTTGATAAATTCTCGGAAATCCCATCGTTCCCGAGATATTCACAAATTAAACTTAAAAAATTGAAATTTTTCGACTCATTTTTCACCAAGTTGGTACAAAATTCATTTTTTTAAACCAACTTTATGGATTTTCAAAATTCTGATAATTTCATCAGAAAGAACCGGAAATTAACGCTGGAAAATGATACAATAATAATCGCCAGACCAATAGTTCTCGAAATATTAAAAAAACAATTTTTCCAGTCATTTTTATTTTCTCCATTTCCCGCTAATTATTACTCCAAAGGGAATTAGGTAGACGGGGTAATATGGGTACTTGGGGCAAAATGGACATCTATGAAACATTGTGATGAGATTTTTTTTTGAATACTGGCATTTAATTTTTATAATTTTTACGAAAATTACAAGTTTATTGTTAAATTTTCTTTGAATAACGGAATTTTTCCAAATAATGTTGTATAAATGAGTTTTTCAGTAATTTAGCAGAAACAATGTATTTTTAAAACGAGGAACAAACTGGACAAACGATTTTTTAGGACAAAAAATTGTACAAATAATTATTTTTGTAGAAAAAAAATAAAAAATCGAATTTTTCGAAAAAAAAGGAAAAATTCAATTTTTTTTAAAATATCAATTTGTTTCTAAAAAACAACTAAAAATTGAAATATTTGAAACAAGAATTCCATTTTTCGAGAAAATCCGTGTTAGAAAAAAGAAAAAATCCTGGAAATCACGAATTTAATTATTAAAGAAAAATTAAAATTCAATTTTTCGAAAAATTTATTTAAGAAATTTGATTGTTTCTAATAAATTTCTCCAATTTTCTCTTTCAACACAACTTTTCCCTTAATTTTCAACAATTCAATTTTTCAAATTTCATCCTGACCACATTCAATTGTTCCATTTTACCCCATCTTCCGCTACTACTAAAAAATCCTCATTTATTTGAACGTTTTTTTTCAAATTAATTATTCAAAATTTACCATCTCTAACAAGGAATTCTTTGATTTTCGTAAAAATTCTAAAAATCAATTTCCTTAACTTTCAAAAAAATAAAAAATGCAAATCCCATCAAATGTTCCATGGCTATCCATTTTGCCCCAAGTTTCCATACTACCTTCACTTCCTTCATATCGTCGCCCTAGAGTCAAAAGGGCGTAAGTGCCATTTTTTAAAAATCCATAAAAATTGAATGTACACTCATTTTTTTATGAGAATACATACTT
>JABSMS010015493.1:0-12295 GCA_018902275.1 Aleiodes sp. PSUC_FEM 10030003
AATCGTTTTTTCAGAGTTTTATTGAGATAGGATATTTTTTTCAGATTTTTAAAATTATTTTTAGCTGTGAAAATTCATTTGTTAATCACTTGTGGCTGGCCGAGTCGGCAGCATGAAGCGTGGTTCTCTGTTCCGCACTTCCCGCGCTCCGTGTTCGGAAACTATCAATAATAGAGAAAAACGGCCAACACATATTTCACAGAGAATTGCATGCTTAACAATTTTGGTCCTTTGTTTTTTTTCCATGTCTGTAACCCTTATCGAGTTATTAGTAAACAAATGCAATTTTCTTGAGATTTGAGTAAATTTCTAGTAAAAGAAATTAATTTCAGCATGAAAATTTTTTTTAGTTTGTTTTCAAAGAATGTTTCTGAATGCCCCATAACATGAGGATAGATGGAGTAGAAACAATGTTTCCTCAATGACTATTTTTACTAATTTTTCTAATAATTTAGCAACAATTGATAATTATTGGAAAGAGCAAGAAATACTGTATTGTAGGTGAGAAGGAATATAACAAAATCTCATTCTCAATTTCATAATTTTTTTGTTTCTTCAACACAAAAAGCAGAAACTTAACTACTTGTGCGTAATTTGGAAACCCTCTTTTCAGTGCGACATCTAATATTCTGCCAATACGATTGGCAGAATGCTTCCGAATAGATTGGACCTTTTTATTCTTTCGGATAACAAAAGCCAATAATCCATTAATAATTCATGAATCTACTGTAGAAATAAATTCCTGGAACCCCTCGAAAAATTGCACTAACGCCTTCTCATTCTATGGTTATTGTCAATCTATGAAAATGCTAGCACTGCAATATAGAAACAAAGGGGAGAATAGCCATAAACATTTTGATGATACTCTGATCATTTCGAATTTTGATTAATACGAAAATCGTTGTAATGGTCTCATTGCCCGAGGTTCTAATCTTCGTTTCTGCATCACACCAGTGCGGTTCTAATCGAAAGAGTATATTCTTTTAGTGTGTGTATTTTTAGAAAAAAATGAAGAAAAATTCAAATTTGTGAATTTGCCTACAAAAACAATATTTCTATTCTTAGTTGAGAACCGTTCATAATTCGTACTTTCATAATTTTCAACTTTTCGTTACTCGCGCTATGAGCGTAGTCCCGCACCGACACTATTCGTCTTATGTTAATTGCTTAAGTGTGAGCTAGACGCCAAAGAGAGCGCGAATAACGAAACGTTATAAGTTTGAACTTTAGCTAATTTGATTTCTCATTCATCATGATGTTAGAGGAATCATTCTACAAACATTTTTATGATGAGTTATAACTATAAATGCAGTATCATCAGTCGAAAAATGATTATTTAATTACGAAAAGTCACAATGATAAAGACTAGTAGGTCAGGAATTACCTTCGTCATAATTTGATGATTCTATATTAATCGAACACTATTAACGATGCAGTAATAATTGATATATCATTCTCTAATCATTGTCACTATTATTCAGTCTAACAGAGGAGATAGTATGTGATTACTTTTTATATCACTCTATATCACCATCATAACTGACGGTAATATACATTATCAATAAATGCAGTGATCATGAGTCAACTAAGAATATATCCACAGCATATTTTTCCGATTTAATCACGTATTGCATAACGCTTAATTGTGTATTGTATTGATGGATAATAACAGTGGAAAAATACTGTTTCACTGAATAACAGATTTTCAGACGTTTTCTTTCAATACTGAACCTACTCATGAGTTATTGTCTTTTTGCCCAATGCAATTGTATTCTCATGTATATTCAATTTTTCATTATAGAATTTTCAAAATTGATCATCGAAATCATAGAGAGTGAATGTTAATCAATGTAAATTCCAAAATGCATCAATATATATGCAACTCAATTGTCCATTACAATGAAATTACAATTCATTGATAAACTATTCATTCATGACAGTTGAAATTTTTTGGACCAAAATTGCAATTCGCCATGACAAGACTACGCAAATCGGAAATATTATCTTAAGAATTTACGATAATATTCGATTAATACATTACGTTATCAGCGAATTACTAAGATATTAAACTAATAGACATATTGAAAGAGTTTCTTTTGGATATTTTGGACTGAATATATCACTCTGATAAATGTCCTAACTATGGCACATGGGAATATACTCAAGGCAAAATATATGTCCAATTTAAAAACTCTCAATGCGAAATTAAATTGCGTGGATGCAATTCGACATAAGAAAATTTTAAATGATAATTTTTTGAAGTCAGTACAGTAATTTATTTCATTCTACAATCCGTATGCGGATTATGTTTTGGAAAAAATTGAAAATTGTATCTCTGGCAATTTGTCAATAAATATCAATTTTCAACATTGCCTTACTAATCGAAAATATTTCCATGACGAAATATTGATCAATTCAGTACATATAATGGTGTATCATATATGATACTTCCAAGTTATTATTGAATATGACAACATTGTCACTTCAAATTTCTCAAGTCTCGATTTTGGAATCACTATGAAGAAAAAATAGCAGTTTTGCGAAGCAGTTCATTATTTATGAGAAAGGGATTCTTTTTTCCCCTTTTCCTCTGTTCATGAGCGCCAACTATATATTGGTGATTCGGTCCTGAATAGTTCACTAGAAATGATACAAAGTTTATACAAATATTTTCCACTGTTAGTGATTATCAACTAAATAATGTATTTCGAGTATGTAACAATTTCAATCAAATTTTTGTTATTTTCAAAGGGATTAATTTTCAAACTTTGTATGCAGTAAATACTCTTCTTAGTACAATTCAATGATGAGATGGCGCTAATAACAATGTGAATTGACGCTTATTCTTTTCTCTCGGATCATTCTTGGAACGTTGAATAAACTAACGCCTGAAGTTATAATATTTATTTCATACTTCATCTTTCTTCTGTTTTACATACTGACCATTTTTCTGACTCCCTAACCAGAAATAATCCCTTCAAGGTAAGGTAATTGTGTTCACTTGAGAAGTTGAATTCGTATTTTCGAAATGGCGACCGTAAAGTATCCTAGTGATGTGATAGAGGATATTTGGGAAGGAATACCAGAAACGTACGTTGAATAAATTTTGAAATTTTGAAATGGAACGAATTAGGTTAATTAACAAAATATCTTAACTTAAAAAAAAATGAGCCAAGTCTTATGATAAAAGATACTGTGGTGACACTAGTTTTCGGAACGTTCGCCCTTCTCGGACACAATTTAGCATTGCGTCGGTAATTTAGCTCTAAGACATTCAGAAAATGTTTAAAAAATTGGTTTTCATTCAGAATAGAATAATTTTCTAAACTTCTAATGAGTTGATGAATATTTATCGAATTATTGGAAATTATTCAAATTTGAATTAACATGTCATTCAATATCGTTGGATCATCCCGTAGACGATTCATAATCTATAGAGGTTAGAATGTGCTGTCACTTCTTAGTGATAAAACAGCAAAATGTATCAAACTGAAAAATTTATTGTTCAATCATCATTTACAATATTTTTCGGGAAAAACCTACACGTAGAAAGAAAGTCATGGCGATTCTGCCATCACCAGATTCCATGCATTTTTCACCATGACCAAAAGTCATGACGGATTTTATGACTTTCCGCCATAGCCCAACGCCATGACCCAGTATTGAAATGTATGCAGCGGAAAATTCATGAATCATCTGTCATCGGAAATGTTTATGGATTTTTTTCTGTATACATTTTGATGATGGGTCATGGCGAAAGCTGATGACTTTTTGTCATGGAAAGAAGCCCGTGAAATGCATGAAAACTGGTCACTCCAAGTCATTTCATATTTATTTACCAAGGCTCAACAGCCAAAGCTAATTATAGTGCCATATAAAAATTCAGTAATGGTAATAAAAATTCATGGTCAATGATTCATGGTGAAATTGCCATAACTGTTTCTTTATGTTGAATTCCCCTTGCACGGAATGTCGTTTTGTTTTGTAAACGCTCGACGGTTGACGGTTATCACCTCAGACTGAAGACATCACTTGCAGAAGAGAAAACGCCTGCGCGTCGTCTACCGACTAACACCAAACTACTTCTCTACTTAAGATTTCGACTACCCCTTCTTTACTCATTATCTTTCGCTGATTCGAAATCTAAAGTAGAGGGGTAATACGGTGTTGGTCGGTCGATGACGCATTGGCGTTTTCTCGTCCGCAAGTGATGTCTTCACTCTGAGGTGATAACCGTCAACAGTCGAGCGTTTGCAAGCTAGGATGATCTCCCGTGCAACGGGAATTGAACGTAGAAAAAAAGTAATGACGATGTCACCATGGACATTGACTATGAATTTTAATAACTTTTAGTGAATTTTCATGTGGCTCTATAAGTGGCTTTGGCTGTATAGCCTTGGTGAAAGATATAAAATGAAGTGAAGTGATTAGATTCCATGCATTTTTCTCACTTTTTCCCATGACAAAAAGTCATGATAGAATGCTATGACTCTTCGCCATGGTACAACACCATGATTCAGTATTGAAGTCCATGCCGAGGAAAATCCATGAATAATTTAGAATCACAATTATTTATGGATTTTCCACTGCATACATTTTAATGATGGCCGATGGCGAAAAGTCGACTTAGTTACTCTAGTGTACGGCATTTCTTCACTGGTAGTTTCAAGGAGTTGCAATCGATCGACATGTGAATACTTATAGGAATAATTGATTGGCGTGATTTCTCAGATATTCGTCGAAAAACGATAGCTCCACGATGTGAAATAGCTCTGGAAATCGATAATTTTGTATGTACGTAAATTGAAAATATTCTTAATTGTCATAATGCCATCATACTTCCATATTTCACATATAAATGCCGTAATGAAAAATTTACGGTGTGAATACCAGAGAAACCATTGTACAACGAGCCTACCGGAACGGTATCAGCACGGATAATGAATCGAGAGCTCTACTACCAAGAGTAACATTACCAATGAGCAAAATAATAACATTATTAGGCAATTGTCATAACAATAGCACTGGAGCCAAATCAGTTCAGTTTCCCGTACAATTACGTGCTCAGATCCTAGACGAAGTAGCGATGAGCGGAGGAACCGCCACCGGAGCTCACCTGGACGGTTTTACGGCAAAGAATCATCTTCTGAATCCGGAGGAGCCTCTAAATCAGCAAGGTGTTGCTATTGTGTTTCAGGTGGGTCGCCAACCAACGTACGCAAAAGGTTCAACCACTGGCCGGAGAGGATCACCCAAGAGCCCCCGTCAGGCAGTACAAATAACACTCTCCCACCAGCTCATCCAGATCCTTAGAGATTTGGAAGAGCGAGATACGAACCTACAGGAAACCTGGCAAAGTTACGTAGGACAGCGCGGAGGACCTTTTTCCAGAGAAATGGCGACGGGAAAGAACACTAATTCCATCGACGATTACTTCTCCGACTCAAGACCGCCAGAAAACACTGAAACTGCCCGCCAAAATTTTGCTGGGAACAACCGGGAACAGAGACGCATTCCCGGATATCCAAGTCCATCGATAATAGCCTCTGGCGAGATTTTCGAGGTAGTTGAGGAATCAACCAACTGGAATTGTGCTCTAGACGGAACGAAAAATCGTGAATGGAAGCCCTGGTGGACCATCAGATTGTCAGTCATCTCCGAAAAAGCCGAAACGAGAGAAGTAGAACAAGACAATCTGGATACGGATAACCTACCAACATCTCGTACGGTAAATACCAGATCAGGCAACACCAAGGGCGATGACTTGAGGAGATCTCTGGATCCCAATGCGAGAAATAAGCACGAACGCAGAGCGCCAAAAGCTCACAGTAGACAATGGCAGATCTTCTCAGCTGTTCAAAGCTGTATCCGGAGAGGGAGAATCAATAGAAGATTCCCACAGAAGAAGAGACATCAGCCGTATCGGACAAACACAAATGGCAAGAGGGCAAGAGAAGCATGATGCCGTCGAATTATCGGAACTGACATTGCGCTCAAGCGAACGACGTGAGAGCCAACCACTTCGCTGAGCCACGACCACCGGAAGGTTCAAGTCCTGAAAAGGCAAAGCCGCTGAGCATGCTCAGGTAGTAGGCGTGGAGGCGAGCGCAGGCCAAATAGGCCAAGGTGAAGCAGCAGAGGAGGACCGGAACCAGCAATCCTTTCCTACTCTTCTTCTGCTCTCTCTCTTCGTATTGACCATATTGTATTGACGACAGCGTGACAACTGTAGCAACGTTCGCCCGTTTCACTTTTCTTTGGGTTTCATTATTACTTACCTCCATTTTCATTATTATTATTTCACTGTCGGAAATTTACCGGTAGCAGTGGCCCATCGAGCACTGCAGAGTTCATCATTTATTTTAGATATTATTCTTCGAACCAACGTTGCTACGATTAACTACCTCTATTGTTAAAACCAGATATCACCGGAGACTAAGGCCATGAACTGATTATAACACCAGTAAAAATACTGGAGTCTACGGGAGGCAAGAGGCCGGAAGCCTTTCTTCTTTTCTTTCTTCTACTCTTTACTTTCACCACCTTTCTCTATCTCTCTATTATACTATGTACTTGGTTCTCATTACGATCACTCAGATCAACCTACGGCAATCATTGTGATACCGGAAAGAAAACCGGAGACGCGAATCCAAAGAGACTGTTTTCTTTTGTTCTTGTTCATTATTATTATTTTTATTTTGGTGCTTACATGAGACCGGAAAGAGAACTGGAGGCGAAAAACCGAAGAAAATATTTTTTTTGCTATTACCACTTTCATTAACGATATTGCTATTGTTTGTATTATTCACACGAGACCGGAACGAGAACCGGAGGTGAATGGCCAAAGCAAAGTAATTATTTTCGTGTTTTACGCAACATAACCTTCACAGAGGTAGTTCTCTCATTATTAATATTTAAATTTTCATGTTACATACAAGGGTATTCTTCTAATCAACCCGAATCATGGGAAACACAAAGAAAAGGGGACAAAGGCGATATGTCATTTATCATAAGTGCGAATGACGAAGGAAGAATGACAAACAAATAGCTCGATTGCGTGTGACGCTGAACAACTCAAAGTAGGTACTCTTCGGGATTGGACGATCAGTAAAAGCACATAAGACACATGAGTCGAGGACGAGAAAAGAGTACGTCTCGTCTGGGACGGGGATCTGTGACGAAGTTGTTCGTCAGTCGTTTATTCGACTTGACGTCTTTTCCTCCTCCTCCTACACGATTCAAGAATTGCCGCGCTCCGTCAACCGATAATCGGATTATCGACCGATGGCAGCACCGGACGGGCAGTAGCCAAGTGACCGGAGCGACGAACGACATGTGGTGGGGACGGACGCAGCACGTATGAAAATTTCTATAAGAAATAATTCTTTTCTATAAAAGATTGGGACCATTCTTATGAGAAAGGTTCCAATTTTTGATAGAAAAAATTATTTCTTATAGAAATTTTCATACGTGAGGAACCTCACTTTTGTGTCGAACCCCAAAAACGTGGAGTGTCAGCCCGATAGTTTAAGTTTATATTATTAATTAAGATTAGTTTAAGTTCACTGGCACCTTACGTATTTTGGGGAAAAATCGAAGGGCTTCTTGAGGAATAAGTAGAGGCATTTTTCCAAGTGATTTCGAGGAGATACGGCTTATTTTGACCATAATAATTGTGAGTATCATTTTATTACTCAGTGCAGTGCAATCCACCACGTGCGCACGTTCGTGTTGCTGATTGCATAATTATTGTGCGCTCAATCAAAGAATTGAGGTGGAGCCTAACAGCCGGTAGCCATTTTGGCAGTCATAGGGAAGAAGGCCAGGGCCGTAGCCACTCGAGAGTGGGGGTTCTTGTGGGCCCGCCCCGAGGAATAGTGCTGGGTCATAGTGAATGGAGCCCCGGGCACGGCAGAAATTCATAATCCACACCGGAATGTTAAGAATAAAATGGGAATTCACACTAGATCACCTATCTAGTCGTCTCTCGACTATTTAACCCGGAATTCTTCCGAATTACATCTTTTTGAGATTTACTGTAATTGAATGGGCGCAAGGCCTCATTAGCCATACATTATTTGGATTATTGTTATATTCTTGGGCTTTTGCGATATTGCAGATGTTGCAGGTCAGCCACACTGTACACAATACTGATTATTGAATATATCTCGCTAATTTACTGAATTTCGAAGGGCTCTGAATTATTTTTACCCGGCTCATATTTTCAGCATATAATTAGCGATTGGTACAGCAGCCTAAGAGAGTCGGGCAGTGTTCCGGAGCTCTACCTTATCGGCAGGGAATGGTCGTAACTGACTTTATCAGCTAATTCGACAGTCGGTAAGGAAGGGATTCCGCTATTTTTACAGATTCGTTACTCCTTAATAACACTCATCGTCTTGGATCCGCTTCGGCCTGTTGCCACTTTTGACGCTCACGACAGGGGCATTCTGTCATAGTTACCGGACCTGACGGTCATACCCAACGATACCGACTATACCTAACATCGCTGACGATAATCAACAATACCGATTACACCCAATAGTATCGGTAATAACCGACACTACCGATCATACCCAACGTACACTACTACCATCACAATTACCGGACAGTCGCAGGAGTAATTCAGCCTCTGTGACACCACGACACAACTACCAAACAACAACTTGGCCAACCACCGCACGGAGAGAGCCGAGCGTTCGACTCTCTGTAAATTAAAACACGCACGCAACCTTACGAGGGTCTACTTTGGACCTTCGTTACAGAACATGCAACCTCGGGAAGGTCTATTTTGGATCTTCCTCACAACTTATATAATGGAATATTAAAACGGCAGACTTGTCAAAATACTTTTGAAATTAACCCGATTTTTATACCTGTCACACCTGAGTGACCCCAAACATACCGCGGCCGGGCTTAGCTAGTCCCCATGTCTTGTTTAGTAGGTATAACAGACTCGCTGGACGGAATTTAAGGTTTGTTAGAATATGTGTTGTCTGCTTTAAGCTGCCTCTTAGACTATGAGGTCGGTAGTGAAATCCCAATTACTGATTAAGAAAATGCAAAAAAAACAAAGTTTAATTTTTTTTTCATCAGATTATTGCTATATTAGCAATAATCAATTATAAATGAATTATTAACAATTGATTATCCATAAATGAAAAATCCACTTTCGCCTTCTGCGAAAAAGTCGAGAGTGGAGCGAGAGTAACGTCGACAGGGGAATTTGAATTACCGATTGAAAGAATGCAAAAAAAAAAAAATTTTTTTCATCATTTTAATGCTATGTTAGCAATAATCAATGATGAAAAAATCATTTACAATTGATTTTCCATAAATAAAGTTCACTCTCGCCTTCTACGAAAAAGTCGAGAGTCGAGCGAGAGTGACGTCGACATTGGAATCTGAATTCCTGCTTTAAAAAATGCAAAAAAACAAACAAATTCGTTTTTTCCATCATTTTATTGCTATATTAGCAATAAACAATGATGAGAAAATCATTAACAATTGATTTTCCATAAATAAAAAATGAACTCTCGCCCTCTGCGAATGAGTCGAGAATTTTTACGTGTTATAATTTGTCATATTCTGACCAATTAAAACATTCATTGTCGACGAAATATTGATGTCATAATTTCACAGCAAATATCGTAACATAACATAAATTTAGAAAAAATATCAAATACTAAAAATCATTCACATAGTGTAATAACATAGCATTTTTCGACATATTATAACCAATTATGTCATTTTTTTGGCAGATTATGACACTAGATGCTAAATATAAATTAATTAATGAAATATGAAACTATCAATTAATTATTGAAGAGAAGGGACAAAAATTTATTTATTGTATTAAAATTAACCAGCGCGCTGAAGAATGGAGTGGGACCGTGAGCAAGTTCGCGAGTGGGAAGAGGGGAGCGTTAGTTCTACGGCTGCCGCTGAAGTTCGCATTTTTTCTCTCAGCGGAGGCGTATAGAATAGTAATATATTCTCCAGCGCAGACGAATTCAAACACTTGACCCATTGGTGAGAACCGAGTTGTGCAGATCACGCAAGGATCTTATCAACACAAATCGAATTTTTGGATCAACCGTACGGAATTTCCGTACGGCGTCGAAGATGATTTCGCGTTTCAGGTGAACCTTCGTGGACTGTCATTAGAGTCATTTGTATTCTGCTGGTGAACCATTGTAAATTGGGGTCATACTGCCAGAATACAAAGTTTGTTAAAGTTTTTGTAGGAATTGTGTGAGAATTTCACATATTTTATAATAAATTGTCTTTTTTTGTCAAAAAATGATCGATTATGATGGAATTTCTCTGAAAATATCTTCCAAATATGACAGCAAATAAATGCAGCAAAATTTAACATTTTTTGACAAAAAATGGCTTTCCGTAAGCATCTTCCTGAACCATGTATCATATTATGTCAAAAAGCATCATATCATAAGAAATTGCGTCATTTTTGGCAATTTCTCATATTTCTTGTCATATTATGAAATTTTTTTGTCGAATTATGTCAGGCACATTTCCAAGCAAATTTTTTTCAAGAGAGTATGTGAGAATATGACATGCGGTTCCAATTCTTTCTTAAAAAATGATCTTTTCTTTACAGGAATTTCTTAAATTATGAGAAATCATGATACATTTTCTAAGAATATAACTAGTTTTGTCAGAAAATTGTCAGATTTTGTCAAAAAATGTCATGTTTTTCTTGAAATTTGACAAAATATGCCCTGCATATTCCCACCCGGGGATTTTGTAACAATTCTACTCATTGGTGTGGGTCAATTCAAAGCAGGTACTGGAAACGGAAGTCCTTAACGTAACAAAAGTTCGTTCTTTACGTTACATTCCGGGAACGAAGAGAATAAGTTAACGTAATTGAGGACAAAAAGAGTAAAGTTACTTGCAATACCGGAAATCTGAACGAAATGCGCGTAACGTTACTCCCAATACCGAAACTCGGAATGAAACATAACTCTTATTTGTGCAACATTGCCAGTTCTGTCCTTGTCATTTCTTAAAAAGAAATATGTAGTCTAGATACTTTAAATTTATCATACAGTCCAATCAAATTGCCACACAGTCTACGTATTATATCACCGAAAAAAGACATGAGAAATTGATTGCAAGTTGTTTTTGCTTCCGAATGGAAGCTATGTAAACGGTCAAAAATTCGATTTTTTTTTCATCAGGGAATGATCCAAAATGATCCAAAACGTCGAAAAATCGCGTTTTTAAAAAATGTCTGTGTGTGTGTTTGTCTGTGTGTGATGACACATTTCACCGCATTTCTTCGCGACGGTTAGGTGGATCGAAATCGTTTTTTCGCTATATCTCCATGAAAAATCAAACGACCACGTTAAAATTCAACGACATTATGTATACCGATATAACATACATTTTTCTTTCGGAGTGCGATGTGCTCAATTTTTTAGTTCGTCTGTTATCTCATTTTTAACATAATTTGATGGAAAAGTTGTCACGATGATAACTTGAGTAATAATTGAGCTATAAGCTTCAAATTTCGCGTGGATGTAGATCTTATGAGTATTAAGGTTCGTATTGAATCTGGGTGAATTCGCTCTAGTCGTTTTTGAGATATTGAAAAAAATCGATTTTTGAAAATATGTTCATTTCTCAAAAACTATGTGTCCGATTTTATTCGGGTTAAGTTAAAAAAATTCCTTGTAATGAGGACAAAAAACGCGCATAATTCCTAATCTGTGAATTGAATGGTCTTCCTCTAGTATTCAATTAATCACTTTTTGTGAGAAAATTCACAAACACGTATTCGTCTCATTTTTGCTTCCGGAAGCACCTATTCTATTTTACCATCTGAAAGTATATTTTATTCTGTATAAAACTAGCCTTCTCTCATATTAGTTTGACATAAAGAAGATGAAGAATGTAATCTTGTTTCTCAATTAAGAAAAGTATGTAAACGGTTAAAATTTCAAATTCATTTTTTTTAAATTTTTTATTTAGTTATTTCTTGAGATCTTTAGTCCCTTGAAAATAATTATGGCTGATTTAAGGTAGGTAAAAAACATAATTTCCCTCCTTTCAATTAATGACCGCCTACCTCTTTTAGGCAAATTAAAGTAGATTACCAACTTCCAGAGGAAGGAAATTCGGAAAAAAAATCGAGCATGCATTCGTTCACATCTTATTATCCATTACAGAAATGGATCAATTATTGATAAATCGATGGAGAAAATGAACAAAAAAATATATTTATATTTGTTTCTATTATTTTTGAATCTCATATGCAATTGAGAAGTCA
>JABSMS010015503.1:0-12293 GCA_018902275.1 Aleiodes sp. PSUC_FEM 10030003
TTTGGATTCATATTTTGAATATTCAATTCATTTTTTGAATTGAATAGTATTATTCAATTCAATTCAATCCAAACACTATTCGCACACCCCTACTGATGATTCAACGTTATGGGATTTAGTTACAATAGAAATGAGAAGTGATAAATGTGAAAAGTGAGACAAAGATAAGGGGGGAAGATGTATCGCAAAAAATCGAACACGAGAGTAAAGGTTAAAAAATTTCCTATCGATTTGTGTGATTGAGAATCGATTTTTGATGATTTTTGAAAAATTTTGCAGAAAAAAAATCAGAAAAATCGCAAAAATAAATTTCGACACATGTTTTTCAAGTGAAATTTCCTCAGCTTTTCAATGGAATCATTCGAAAGATTCTATCTCGTATCGTTCCTATTATAATACCCATTTTACCCCACTTTCTCCCAATAATCGGTGAATTTTTAACTCAATTGTGTGTCAGGGCCAAACAGCGCCCGATTTATGTGCGGCAGAGACATTTCCTTCCTCCTTAAATTCACCTAACGATTTATGCTCATTCGCCACGATATCAAGAGCTTATATAATTTCATTAGCCGTTAGAACCCGAGTTAACACGCACAAGAAAATTATCATTGAAATCAAGGAAAATAAATTTTCGTTGATTTATCAATATTTTAAGAATATCTCAGAAAATAATGGACCTTCGAATTTTTTCATGATAACCTTTTTTTGGCTCTCTCCCCGCTCTACAAAAAATCTCTCAATTTCTTTCGTATCTCCTTCAATTCCGAGATACTCTCAATTAATTAACTTCTTCGTTTTTTTTTTGCCTCGAAGAATTCCGTAATTTTTTCACTCATTTCGTGAAAACATTTAAGACACATTTGGTAGAGCCCAGGGGATTGATCGTGAAAGGCTTCGGGAACGTTGTAGTGAAATCTCATAAGAGACCCGAGTTTATCCTTGAATAATACCGCCTTGCGAAATTTTTTCGTTTGGACGACCCACGAGAAGTCCAAACGATTTATTTGTAACCACAAAGAGAAAAAGTCTCATATTTACATTCTAGGGATAATCAATACTGAGAATCAAAAAAAAATCGTTATTCTCGAAAATCGAGTTTAAACCCAACGCTTTTTTATGTACAAACGCTCCATTTCTTCGCCTTTTTTTGCCAATTTTCCGGCAATGCTACTTTGTGTGCACTCTGGGGGCTGGAAAGACGGTTCCCCTCAGTTCATAAATCCCTCCATACTCGATCGCCCCGGTTTGCCGGTAGTGCGCATCCCACCCGTGGTTTCCGCCGGCCTTGGAGCCACTGAACCACTCCGTGGTTCAACGATTCGATGTGTCAGTGACTCTCAACGTTTAAAAAAAAGCCCAACACAAAAAGCAGCCTTGTATAATGAACAAGCGAATTCACTCTCTCGCTGAAAAGTTGGAAAATTCATTATTTTTCCTTTACGAATAAACCGAGTGGAATTAAACTGGTGAACTCATTCGGATTTCAAGAAGACTGCGAAAAAAAGAGATGGATGCGACAAAGAAAGAGAAGAAATGTAGATTCTTCCAGGAAATGGGGTCGAGACACAAACGACGAAGAAAACGATACCACACTTCCAAGGATCTGCCTTCTGCGCTCCTAAATACGCTTCGGCTCATCTCGCACACTCAAATAAAAAAAAACAACATAATGCCTCCATGCGGCTTCTATTCTACTCTCTCTCATTTCTTTTCTTCCTCTTCATCAACGTCTTACCACTCACCGCGAACGCAATGCGCTTGTCTTGAATTCAACGCACGCGCCACCGGTCTCTTCCGTTCGTTTCTTTCTAGCGCCTCGAAATACACCCACAGAACACAGAGACAAAGCGATAACCAACGTGGGACAGTATTATCCAAACACAAGTACAATATTTATCAACTCAAACGTGTTTTTTCAAATTTTTTTTCGAACTCTCAACAATGAGAAACCTCTGCGAATTCATAATTTGGAGCAAAAAATTATATTTTAAATACGTTAAAACTTCTTTGTTAAATATTTCATTGAAAAAAAAAGGCTGCTATATAATTTCATCAAAATCCCTCAGTCACACGTGACTGATATTTTCTGCGAATTTCAGGCATTTACAGGTATAAAAGCCCGACAAAGGCGATGGGTTTTCGAATCGGTCAATTCATGAAATTCGACCTCTTACTTTATTTTTTTTTGTTCAACGTCCTTTGTTGTCTCGTCCCACGAAAATTATTCCATAACTGCCAATAATACTTACGATTTGGACCTTCGGTTATATGAAATTTTTGTGCCAACACGTTTGGAATCAACGTAACATTGAAAAATAAATGCTTGTATGTAGTCGCAACTCGATTTCTCTCTTGAGGTCTCGTAAAAACGAGTGCGGATATATTGGCGCCAATATTCGTTGTCGAAAAACTTTCTCCACAAAAAAAATCATCTCTCGTTTATTTGTTACCTGAGAGCTACTCTTTTAACGGCTAATTTATTTCAAATTTTTTCAACCAAATTTCACTAACAAAGGATGAAGAATGAGCGGAGAGCGATTTCGTTGTGATTTTCTTACTCTCGTGGGTTTGTAGCCCCGAAAAATTGGCCTGGGTCTGGTTTGCACCTGTCAATGTAGGGTCCGGGCCATCGACTCGCTTCACAAAAATGCTACAGCGCAGAATTGCATAGTGTGTTGGTGTATTGGGATGGGACCACTGCGTTTCATCCAACCAGACACAAATAAATAGCAAAAACTTAATAATAGAGAGCGCGCGCGCTCCTTCAACGATGAAAAGACGCTGCGAAACGAGACAAGGGGGGAAACTCTGGGGGCTTTGTTTCAAGGCGAACTGCTGGTCCTCAGAAACAAGCGAAAACTCAAGTTCTTTTTGAGCCAACCTTGGCACTCCCCGATGATTGAGAATCTCTGCGGTTTCTTTGTCCGAATTATCTTCGGAAATTCTCATCAATCAGGTCCCAATGCATTTTTGCAAACAAAATTGTTATTTTAATAACTTTCCGTTTTTCTTTAATCATTGAGGCTTAAGATTTGAAAAACCATAGAAGCAATATACATTTATGTATAATTATGTATATCAAAAATGAACAGACATAGAAAATAAGGAAAATAATGCTCTCAAGTTGATATTAATTTCATTGAATTGAGGCCTCACGTCAGAAAGGTTGATGTTAGAGATATTCTCATTTTCTCATTAGAAAGGCAGGGAAAATCCATATGAAAATCATGCAAAAAAATCGATTTTTTTTATTTTTTTGCTCTTAAATCTGAGACTGAACCCTTCGATTTTTTCTAATTTTGGTATTGTAAGAGAAGATCGGCGAAAAAAATCGACTTATCCTGTTTTACCTCTTCACTACTGAATTTCTTTTTCCGCCCTTTCACCTGAATATTCATAACAATATCAACAATAAAAAAATTCTTAAGAGTACAAAGCAATAATTATCACGCTTTCAACTGCATCGTCACAATATGATGCAACATCCACTGACATAACGCCCATTAGTGTTCTACTTAGTACTGAAATTAGGGTTACTAAAACTTTTCATAACACTTCATCTAAAAGATCTCTTTTCACGGACGTGAAAATTAATCCATTTGTTGAGTAAAGGGGATGAAGTAACTTTGCAAAGTAATTCCAAGGCGAAGGAACTCTCAGACTCGTCTGTGTGTATGTGTGACGGTCACTACCATCTCTCTCTCGTGTTCCCTGCAACCCCCTTACTTTTACTCGGTCGAGATCGAGAGTGAAACGCGAGCGCGAGGAAAAAACCAGCTTAGACGTTCCACGAATGAAATAGACGAGTCACCGTACTAGTTTACAATACAAAAATACATCCATCCGCTTTTTACCGTGTTATTTCATCCAATAAATTGGGATTAAATAGTGATACGAGGGAATTCAGCCGACCAAAACACTCAATGAATTAAACATTTCTATTTCTTTTTAACGCGTAAGTTCATTTGGAGAGGTGGCGAATGGAGAATGGAACTAGAAAAAGGAAAGGGGTCTCTCGACCATGGGCGGTCTTGAATCATGACCTAGGACACGGTTTGTTGCGCGTAAATTCTACATACTTGAAAAAAATTTCAACGGCGAAGAAGTGAAATTAGATCAGTTTTTATTTGACTCCAGTTTTTCCGGAATATCTCAAAAACTAATAGAGATAGAGAACTTTTGATGGGAACCTTTTTTGTAGAGCGGAAAGAGAGCTACGAAAAAGGTATGAACAAGAATTTCTTTATTTCCCTTAGATTCCGAGATATTTCCAAAAAAGAAGCGAACGAAACTCACGATAACAGAAAAATGATATTTTCTGGTACGGATGTTTGCGCGGCTGGATTATCCTCCACAAAAGGGCAACCGCTTCCGGTGATACTCGAGTGATACTCGATCATGGGAAAAAAATTCTCGAATGCATTTCCCATTACGTAAAAGTGTTCCGCAGAATTTTTAATTGAAAGGGAAAATTATGAGGCTCTTGTGCGCGTATTCTGTTGGGCCCATCCAACTATATCGTCAGGTTATTCGATACTGGATCCCGTATGGGTCTCGAGTGTCGAAGTGCAATGTCCAACAAACAAAGACGTCTTTCCACTTCCGAACGGGCTCAGCCTACCTGTATATACCAATGGTATGAACGTGGAAAGAAAGGAGAAGAGAGAATACGCGAGAGTTAAAGAACCTGCTTTTCAAGTGTCGATCAGTCTTGAGAAATCGTTGAGGAGAATCTGGAGTATATCGAGGGATCGCTCGCACTTTTATGTTATAATTATTCAAATTTTATTGTTCAGCGCCCGTAGGAGAAATAATAAAAACAAGAGATGCGGTCGTCTTGCGCCAAGTACTCCGAGCACTCAAAAAATACTCAAGTTTTTTATTCAGAGAAAGAGAAGTGCGGTTTTCTGCTATCGGAGTGTTCAAACATTTTGAAACTTCTCGTAACAAGTGTGAAATTATCTCTATTTGATTTTTTTCCTATCGGCTTTTCTGAGCACAAAGTAGCAAAAGAAGCCGAAAGAATAAATAAGAAATTAAGAAACGTGGCTGGTTTTTGAGATGATCTTGACCATCCGGATACTCATGTTTCAAAACGGGAGAGAAAATATAATGGGAATGGACTAGAACGAAAATTAAATGAAGAAAAATTACAAACGAAAAAGGCACCGAACGAAAAAAAGGAAAATTTCATTTTGACCATAAACATCTGCTAGGCGAGACACTGCCTTGATTCTCAGGCCCTTCGGAATTGTTTTCTTTTTATAATCCATTTCTTTTTTCTTCATTCGCAGTCTCTTATTTTTTTCTTTCTGCTGTACCTTACACTCCCAGTAGAATTCTGGGCGGGCTCACCTCCTGGACTAACGCCCGATTCGCATATTCTTTTTCGCCATATCTTTCTTCTCGTCGCTTCTTTTTCGTCGAGACTCTCAAGAGAGAGAGGGGCCTTTTTACTGAGAGAGCCGGTGGAAAGAATAAACGAGAGAGAGAAAAAAGATGAGGGTCGATCGAGTTCCAAGAGCATGAGAACGGAAAGGCCCCCTGGAATATCGACGGCAGCTGCTCGGTGAGAGCAACAAAAGGAGCCAACCACTCTCCGCATCACGTCCCTCGTCTTTCTTGGCAACCCAAAATTTTAAACATCCAAATACACTCGTACCCTACATTTATATCATACGTTTTATTATTTTGAATTTAACGTGCAACTATTTGCAATAATTTTTACGCACGCATAGACAGACTGCCGGAAGAAACACTGATAAGTTATCAATGAAAGTCGATTTGTTTCACAGACAAATGGGAAGCGTGAACTTAATGTGTTGAGTTACTACTTGGATTTTTTTTTTTTTACTAGGATTATTTTTGAAAATTTTTTTTCGCCAAAAAAAACTCCCACACTATTTGAATAAGGGCATTCTCAAAATGCGAAGACAAGGACAACACAAGTACTTTCACGGGAAACATCTCCTGGGCTTCTTCACCGGAAATTTTTAATTTTGTGGTCAAACCTGTGGTAACCGTGGTCAAGAAGAACATCGTCAACGCCAGTGTAAAAAATACAACTTTTAGTTACCTTTTTTTTCCATAATTTTTTCTTTCACATTGCGTTGTATTCCGTGAGAACACGGTTTGAAAAAAAATATATCCAGGAGGTTAACAAAGAAGTAAAAATTGTAAGAATCATGAATGACACCAATTTTGTGTCTCAGGGTTATACACAAGAGGGAGAAAAAAAGAAAAAGGGATAAAAAAAAGAAGTCGTGCATATGCCACTTGCATTCTCTTCTTCTCTTTGAGTTTCTTTCATTCGTTATTTTATTTAACTTCCCGCGCTCTTTCTCGGTGTGGCTCGCTGAAACGAAAAGAACGCAGGCAAAAGAGTGGGGATGAGAAACCGACAACACATCCCGTCGCCATGTGTCGCCCAGTAAATTCGAGAACACGAGAGATATTCAGCGTATGCAATAATACATTTCTCTTCCCTCTTTAATGCTCTTTTCTTCCATATTCTGCACTAAGATGCACCTAAATTAACAAGGAGAAGAGAAGCAAGAGGGACCACTATTATTAATTCTCAAAAATGAAAAAAAAGAACGTTTTTCAATGAAATTGAAAAAAACTGAGATAGAAAAAGACGGGGCAAAATGGATCCTTGAAGAGGAAATTTAAGAAAGAGATTTATTAATTGCCTCAGTTGTCCATTTTACCTCATCTTCCCCTACTAAAACTTTGAAATCATTCGAAATGATGAAATTTTCAAGAAAAAAATCTTTAATTACTTCAAAATTTTGCCATTTTGCCCCATCGTCCTCTGAATATTCTCCGAGATCGCGTCAAATATTTTCTTCTCGGGTTAAAGAAAAAAAAATATGTATTACGGAGAGAATGACCATAGTCTGGCCCACAGAAGCGCTCATTACTACTTCCGGCCAATATCGTTATACGTTAGGGACATATGTATGGTTAAACATACAGAGACAACGTTAAAAAAAGAGCGCGATCGAGAATGCTCCGACAACTAGGCACATCCTCATAATAGAAGCGCGTATAAAACTCATTAGATAACCGTTTTGAACTGTCCAACATTCTACGTAACACTGTTTAATAACTCAGCATTTTCTCTTTCTTCGTAAATCCACGGAAGGTCATTGGTTTCAACAATGAATAAATCGTACCAATATTACGTTTTGAGCCCTCAGGTACAGCTATCGATAATGCTCGTGTCGGTTAACACGTGACACGATGTCGGCCATTTTAGCCGGTTTAATCTAACGAGAATAGGAGAACGCGCCAACAAATACAACGAAAATTTAATACAGAGAGGTTATAAACGCCTGTGTAGATATCCAACACCGGTTTTCGCGTCCACGTGGCCGTGACGCACGGAAACGAGGACGTATGTCCGTCGTTATAAACTACGGCCAATGAACTCGAGTTCAAAAAAAAATAGCAATTTTTCCAAATAAAAAATAAGCCCAAAAATTTTTCATTTCAATGTTGAAAAAAAAATCGTTGGCGCACAGATACGAAGTGGTGATTCATGCCTGCAGGTATAATACGTCACTCAAACTGGTTTCCCAGCAGTTAAACGACATAATGCATTTCAGTGAGAGTTTTTTTTTCGTTTTGAAAGAATTGAAATCAACGTCTGTTCAACCCTTCAGCTAATACGTTTGAATTGTGTTTGTGTTATATAAAAAGAGTTGATTTGCGAATCTATTAGAGGGGATATTACATCTGGGAAAGTTTCGGAGTACACGATCCTTGGACGAGTTCGAGGTCAGGTTTTTTTTTCTTTGGCGTATATGTGAAGGCTTATTTGTGCCTATGTTTTAAAGAGTTTTCGGTTAGTCTCTATTCGTGTTAGAAGCAAGCAGTGTCGCACTCGATGAGAATACGTTGACGACACAGAGGAGACGACCTCGGTTGAATTGATTTTCTACTCTCGAAATTGCTCGCTCCCGTTTTTCATTCCCCAATAATAATTTGTCTTGAGTATATTTGATGCTTGAAAAATTCATTCGTTTGTGGAACAATTCTTGGAAGAATTGAGAGGTTTGCCTTTTTTTGGTTGGAAGTATCTCGGAAACTTGGGGAGATATGAAAAAAGGTGTGGGGATCTTTTTTGTAGGCCTTTTTCCGCTCTACAGGAAAGGTGTCTACAAAATTTTTCGTATCTCCCTTAGTTTTCGAGATATCGACGAAGGATAAACGAGCGATCTAAAATATTCAACGATTTTTCTTCGTCACAATGAGCAATAAATAAATCAATTTCATTATGACTATTTTTTCTTCATGCAGGAGTATTAGTTATCGGGGTTACTGAATATTTCAATTATTCTTCAATGTATTTATGCTTAGAGATGTAACAATGAATGAAGATGGAAAAACGTTACGTTAGAGAAATTGTATAATTTTGTGGTGAATAAAAATGAAACCGAGGTTGAGGTCGACTACCGCTGTAATGTGAATTATTGCTCAATTTCAAATTCAGAATGGAATTATTAAGGAAAGAAAAAAAAGAATTATGATTTAGCAATAATTCAGGGACAATGTTAATTTTAAGTTGTAGCAGAGTAATAAAGAAAAATAGAAAAAAACTCCAAACTTCAAACGAATATTTTGTTTGTCCTCGCTTAACTCCCGCTCTTTCTTTCTATTTATAAATTTCACGCATTTTTGGGTCTACCCTCGGTATATTTCAAAAGTATTTACTTGAGTCTCAGTGAATTTTCTCAGAAATTATCGTAATAATATTTTCAAAATTCACAAATAATATTTAATAGCGCAAATAAAATAATTAAAATTGTGGAAAAATTGGCGTTTGTACGATGGGGAAAAATTCCAAAAATTTCGTTCCAAGGTTGCCTACCTCTCTTTCGTTACCCGCGTACCTCAAGGCCACTAAACCGAAAAGATTTGTTAGGAACAGCCTCGGTATTATCCCATAATTCAAAGTCCCTCACCCACGTGAAGCATAATTTTTCATTTGAACTCAGCACTTTCTTCCTTCAAAAATCAGATTTATTCGTAATATTTTTGACGATAAAAATACATAAACTCTCATCATCTCACTCTATCTTCAGTACGCGCCATGACCTACGGCAATAACGTGTATACACTCTCTCTCTCCCTCTCACACACATACACGAGCGTTTTTTTCGTCGCACGACAAATTTATAACCTCCTTTCAATGAAATTCGCGGGTTCTCAATTTGTCCATTCTGTCACTCAAATTTCCAAACGTTTTCCCCCGCAAAAACGCGGGGTTGAGAACCTCTGTCATAACTTCGATTCCGACTTTTTGACAATAAAATTGAAATGAAAGTATCTCCCTTGTTTTTAGTCAAACGCTTCTAGTTTTCTTCGAAATGAAGAAAAAAAGCGAAGCCAACACGTGTTCACCGAGTTTAGCTGTGTTTTGAGTAAAGCCATGCCACATAAAGATAAAAACTATTTAAACGGAAACAGTCTCTCGACTTCTTATCTCTAACCACCGGTTTTTCGTCATTTTTTCCTTCTTTCTCTCAACAATTGAATTTCTTCACAAAAAATTGCATTTTGAAAAATTAAAATTTGTGGATTTCACATTTTGAAAATTCCATTCGACAGACAGAAAAATTTTAGTTGAAAAATGCTACAAGACAATTGATTTTGCAGCAATAATTACCAGATAGCAACGAAAATAATAACATTCAACATAAAAAATGTTTTTTTCCAATAACTCTGTCAATAAATTTCTCTGTCTATCAACTGAATTCTCAAAAAATTCCAGAAAATTCGAAATTTGAATAACATTACTCACCCTGTCTTCCAACGATCTCAGCCACGTGCTCGCTGCTTGGTACAGGAACGCACTCGGTCATGTTCTGGCTTTTCTTGGATCTTGCCTCCTCGAAAACACTGGTTGGTGTTGCCTGTAGTGGATCACTCGGATCAGAATTATTACCATTGCCAGGTCCATTACCACCAGCTCCACCGCAGCCCTGTGTACTCTCTAAACTCAGCATTGATAGCTCAAAAGCAAGTTGAAGGGCACGCTGTTCCTCGAGGGAACCAGCACCGGCCGTACAAACACCGCGATCCATGTCGCTGAATAAACTGGTCGGCATTTTAATTATCTTCCTTTACTTTTTCCTCCTCTTCAAATATATTCTTTGTTAAACAAATTAGTCACTCGTTTTCTCTAGTGTTAAACGAATTTATTATAATCACGTTTATTATTTAATTTGACAATTTGACACGTTTAATTCAGTCTGAATCTTTGAAAATTTTTAGTTTATTACTCTTTACTCACTTTGTGTGTGTGACGAAGAATTTAGCAAAAATGATGTGAAAATGGCTCTCTTTCTCCTTCTTGGTACAAAAATAAATTATAAACACGATGAATTTTATTCTCTCCTTCAAATACTTTTGTTTTGATTTTAATTCGAGAAATATTACAGCCTTTAAATTTATTGAATTCTTAATTCTCTCGCGCACACTTTCAAAATTACAAAAGCAACTAAAAGTTCTTTCTCTCTTCAAATTTATTGAGGATATTATTTTATTTCATTAAATTTGAAGGTCGTGCAAGTTCGTTACATAAAATTTAACTCGGTTTTATCGATTATTTTCTGTATTATTTTTGAGAAAATAAATCACTTCAACACTATTTTTATTATTCAAAATTAAATAATTTAACGTTTACACTTTCGAGTTTGTCGCCTTCGCTGTTATCGTTCTCCCTTGTATCAACGTTTTCAATTTCTTCCTCGATTAGTGTTTGGAAAGAGAAAAGAAATTAAACGTTCTCTTCGACTTGATCGAAGAGAAAAAAAATGAAATGTTCGTTTGGGATGATAATAATTTTCTCGAAAATGTAACAACAAGGGATTTAACTTAAAAAAGTCGTAAATTTTAAATTGTTTTTTTAAAACGTTTCTCTCGTTATCTCCAATTAAATACTTTATTTAATGAATTTGCGCGGTTAAACAGCCAAGTATTTTCTCCACTTTATAATTATTTCTTTATATTATCTTCTTTTATTAATTTGTAAAATAGACAGGGAAACGCGTGCGACTACCCTCACGCTCGAGTGCCACTGCGACTGACTCTGCGACGTACTGCGACTGCGGATAAACCAGCCGGCACTCCGCCATGTGCCGGACGCCGGCACGAAATTCATCCCATTGGTTGAATTCAATCACGTGGGACATTGTCGGGAAACTGGGGGTATAGCCCCCCTTCAACTTGGCTCAATTCGTTTTAGCTGAGGGGAGAAGGTGCCGGGGCGCGCACACATAAAACTCCGGAGACTCGGATACCCGAGGCACGCACCATACAATAATAATGTGTGTGTGTGTGGAAATGAAGCGACAGTCAGCGCCACTGGAGCCAATATATACATCTTTAGAGCACGTTTGTGTGCAGATACTTAGGCACTCTTGGCCACCGTACGCTCTCATTTATGGATGAAAAAAAATTAAAAATGAGAATGAAAAGATAATTTGAATTTTTATAGAATTTTATTATGCGAATTTTCACAAAATTTCAGTTTAAATTAATCTTGTGATTAAAGATAAATATATTTCTTTTTTAAGTTTTCTTAGACTGATTCATACAACATCTATTCACTCCTGTTTCTTTTATTTCCAACCCTCTTTGATTTCAATACAAGCTTATGCCCCGGGGCTGGCTTTTCAATAAACACTGTCGATAGTTCTTTGCTCTCTTTATTTCAATAATACCAAACGAGATATAGCTACTTGTATTATCCAACTTTTTTTCATTCACTGCATGCTTGCTTGTGTGTTTTAACGAACCTTTCGTTTGCATGGTTTTACACAGGTATATAAAGGGCATCAATGAAAAGCCATTGGAAAATGATAGTGAAGTACTGTCGTCAATCAATTTTATTTTCGCAAAGACAAAAAGTGATTGAATTAAATTTTTATTTTCTTCGACAAATACTCGTTGGCAACAATGCAGATTTAATTGTTTGAATCTTTTTCTTTTGAGGGACTCAATGTGAACATTTTTTTGCAGTGCATAAGCACCTGTTCGCTCTTCTCGAGGGAACAAAATGATTAAACATAATTTCATAATAAAAATTGGAACCATAGCGTGTGTGGAGAAATGCAGCCGTTCTCACTTTGCCGGCTGGCCGACCGATTGACTGGCACTACTCGATTCAATTACTCGCGAATGACTCCGCTCGGTAACTGAAAAAAACATTTTTTTTTTCCATCGATTGATGTAGTTCAAAATTTTTTTTATCGTAGGTATAGAGCGAAAACTGATTTATATTT